>ML685886.1:4111387-4188887 GCA_007922175.1 Pelusios castaneus | reverse complement strand
TCCCACTTCGTCAGACGAAGTGGGATTTTCTCCCACGAAAGCTCATGCGATTAATAAATCTGTTAGTCTTTAAAAGTGCCGCAAGACTCTGTTGTCTTTCTACAATAGACTAACACGGCTACCCCTTTGGAATTTGTATATACTGTGGCAGACTGCCAACTTTACTCTAATGGGTCTCGTGCGTCTACAGCTTGTAGTGGGCCAGGGTGTTTCTAGTTACCCCATCCTCACTGTACTGGGCTCTTACTTTAGCATGGTCCCTTGTGGTAGGGACCCGGGCCCGCCCTCTACTCTGGGTCCCAGCCCAGGGGCCCTATGAGTTTGCAGCTATGTACTGCTGATAATGTTCAAATCCACAACTTTTTCTCCTGGGCTGCTCTCCCCACTCTGCCCTTTCAGTTCTTTGTGCCTTGCCCCCTCTTGCTTAGGCAGGGTTTCTTTTCTCAGGCCTCTGTGTTTGGGGACTATCCTCACTCCACTTGTACTTCCCCTCCTGGGCTCAGTACCTTCCTCAAAAACTCCTCTGCTTTGCACAGCATTGCATTCCTGCTCCTCCTCCAGCTTGTGCTCTGTGTGTCTGGAGCAGGAGGGTTTTTATTAGGCACCTGGTTGGGTCTTAATTGGCCTAAGGTGCCCCTAACTGCCCTGTAGTAACCCCAGCTAATCAACAGTGTACAAAGCCCTCAGCATTTTAGGACTTACGATCCTCGCGTCTCTCACTCTCAGACTGCCCGCTGCCCTTGATATCTAACAATACCTAGACACAACTGTGAGTGGTGATCTATAAATGCCCCACACAGGCAGAGAGCATGCTTACATGCCTTAACTGACTTGCACCAAAAGATTGCCACCTGTACAGAGGTTCTTGATGTGATCTGCTTTTTATTAAACTTTATCTTCCATTTAATTAGACCACTGCAGTTGAAGACAAACTGGATGCATCAGATTGTTTGCACTTACCTAGTGCAGTCGTGTCCAGTCCATGATGAAGGGCAGTGGCACCGATTTGGTCGTATACATTTCCCACCATTTAAGCAGGGAGACTGGCATACAGCTGCATTGAGATACACAGATACATACATATGTACTCCAGTATGAGTAGAATAGTTTTCATCTGGGAGATTAAGTGCTGAGCATCCATTTAGCCCTATATGTATCATGTTGTTAGTCACAGAATGTGCCCCTGTATAACACAGGCCCGGTAAAGCCCACCCGGCTGTACTGAACCCAGTAACCTGGTTTAGATTAAAGTATTACAGTTCTCCGTAGATTAAACTATTGTGTGCCACAGGCAAAGAACAGGAGGCACCAAAATGTTATGCTCTCTTTTCTCAAAACCATAACATTAAAAAAAACCCAAAGCTGAAAATGTTTTTGTATATGACAGTTTGTTCTGGGAAGAATAACCTCAGAAGGATCTTCGCTAAGTGTGACTCAACCCTGTTTGTTATTTTTGCTAGCTGCTGAGACATGCAAGGCAGCATGAAACAGTCAATGAATTATTTTACGTTGTCTTTAAAACATATGTTACTGCTCGAAGCGGAGGCCAGCAAAGTGGAATGTAAATATAAGCAGTTGGAGGAGTTAATATAGCACATCAAAGAGATCAACAGGAAAGAAGGCCTTATTTACAGAGATGAAACACTGACATTTGCTAGGAATGGGGGACATGAGCAATATCTGGAACCAAGCATAGAAACGCCACATGGTTGGAAGGAGGAGGAATATACAAATGAAAAGGAAAAAGTGATGGCACAAGAAGCCACTTAAAGACTAACTTCTGAGGAGGAGTAATCCCTTGATAAAAGAGCAGCTCAACATGGAGACAGAGGGAAGCAGAGAATGTCAACAGCTTCCTGAAAAAAAGTCCCAGGCATGAGGAGAGGGTAAGTAAACTACACAGGGCACTTAAAGTAGTGAAGAAACACTAAGCCTGTTTGGTAGAATACTGTGGGGATAACACCAGGCAGCTGCAATTACTCTGCTGTGTCAGCTACAGTGACATCAGGCAAAACAGAGAGAGAACAGACAAAGCCCCAAGTCTTCCTGTCAACCCTGAGACCACGAAGTGCAATATGATTACTAGGATAGACTAGAAGACACAGTAAATGAGCTTCATCTAAAGGCAGACATTAGAGCACAGGACAGTTGAAAAATGTGAAAACTCCCAAGCAGATGATACAGTCTTGTGGGGGGAAAACAAAACACAGTGAGGAAGAGAACAGCTCTTGACAACATCTAGGCACCAAAAATGCACCGCTATCTGCAAACTGATTAAAAGATGGAGCCACAGTCGACAGAAAGGGGAGTGCTTGGCAGGAATAGGCGAAAGGAGTAGGAGTCACACTACCCTCGTCCATGGAAAGTGGGGCAATACAGCACCAAAAATATGTCAGGTGATTACAGAAATGGACCATGCTCTGCACGTGAAACAGAATGAATTATGTCACACTGAAAACGTCTTTAGATTCTTTAAAAAAAGATTCATGTAATTGTATTTAATTCTCTCTTTATCCACGGAGTTAGGGAAGCAGTGGTAAAACCTCCCCACACCTGGCGTCTTGTCACCAGTGTGCCTCAAAACCTTAGCAGACTGAAAAGTGAGTTCTGTATCTCCACAAGCCTATGTTGGCCTTTCTGCTGAAAATGCCAGTGAGGATGCCAGTTCTGATGAGGGATTTTGTGAGGGGAAGACCTGTCCACTAGAAACGACATGAGGGCTGTGGAACAGCTATTCGGTGATAACCATTCTGGATTATTTACAATCTGGCATGGATTCAGATGGCTGAAGAGAAACGCTGTGTATCTGATCTCCAATCTTCTGAGTCATCCAGGGACCACAGCAACATTCCTACTATGCTTTGTAAAATATCACAGGGAGTACTACTGCACACCATGGTACGTAATGATCTCCTCAGAAAATATTACTTTTTTTACTCTTGGATTTGTTTTAAATTTTTTAGTTTAGCGTTGTGATTTTCACAAGACCACCTAGGCCTGCAGCATATTATATTACATCTCCCTCATATCTGCTTACCTGCCATATTTATTAATTAATGGTCAAACACTGATTCTCACTTACCCTAGCATAAATTAAGAGTAACCCTACTGAAATCAATTCAGTTAATTGGTGTAAAGAGTTATATGGGGGCAGAATCAGTTAAACTGTGACACACTTAAGAGTCCAATTAAAAACAGCTTATAAAGGGTTGATTGGAATGGAATTATTAAAGGAATGATTAATAGGTTGCTTTGAAGACTAACCAAGAACAAGACGACTGCTCTGAAAATAGCCTGCAGCACTGGGGATCAAACTCTCCAGAAATATTAATTTTATATTATATATATAATATATATATATTATATATTATATTAATATAAATTTTTGAGCCACTTAGAGGTTATCATAGAACCCCATGTAATGCCTCTGTATTAATTTGCTAGGTGCTGATGAGAACAAGCCCTGGAAGAGGAATCGCAGCTGAGGAAAAGTAGTTTTACCCATGTGACAGCGTGATCCAGTCCACCCAGCTGGGCAATCACACAGGTATGGAGCCACACAGCGACCTCCATTCAGACAAGGCAGGATGCATATTGCTAAGAAAAAAATAAAGGGAGAGAAAGGAAAAACATTAGCACAATGGAAGTAGAAAGGGAAGCTAAAAAGAGCAGAACAAAACCTTTGTTTGACCAAAAGCTCAGCTCAAAAATTGTTTTGTATCTGCCCTCAGGAGTGTTGCATGTGGTCAGTTTAGAAGGAGAATAAAATCCATCCACTGGAGCAAATCTGCATTTGGCGTAACAGCAGGGAGTAAATAATTTCAGCTTCAAATACATCAGGTCTGTATGGGACTTTACTCATCCCTCCCTGATGCAATTTGCATTTGTCCCTGTGTGTGAGAGGCCCACATTGGACATAGAATCATTGAAACATAGGACTGGAAGGGACCTCAAGAGGTTATCTAGGCCTGCCCCCTGTCCTGTGGCAAGACTACGTCGTAGCTAGACTATGCCTGGCAGGTGTTTCTCTAACCTGTTCTTAAAAACATCCATTGATGGAGATTCTACAACCTCCCTAAGCAATTTGTTCCAGGGCTTACCTTCTCTTACTGCTAAGAAGTTTCTCCTAATGTCTAAACTAAATCTCCCTTGCTGTAATTTAAGCTCATTGCTTCTTGTACTGTCTTCAGTGGATAATTAAAACAATTTGTCACCCTTCTCTTTTTGTATCTTTTACATACTTGAAGACTGTAATATATAAGGGGAAGAAGGGAGAAGATAAGAGCGAAGGATGAAGAGAAAAGGAGGAAAAAGTCGGAAGCAACAGTAGACAGATGAGAATAACAGATAGAGAATGCTTTATGGAAAAGCATTTTGGTGATCAACATGCACTGTATCTGCTCCTAAATACAATGGTGATAAGAAATAGATGATAGATCTATTATCTATCTGTTTTCTTTTGATAGATAGGTTGGTAAAAAGATACTGTCTCATATTATATCTATATACATATATCTACAAAGGAAATTGTGGAAAATCATGTGTACTTGTAACTACATACATATTAATAAAATATCCACCATACAAACTACAAACCATAAACCAACGAAGTAATCTTAAAGCCCCAGTTTGGTTCAAGGGGAGTATGTTACAAAAGCTTTCTGTGTGTTTTAAATCTCAGTTTTCTTACTAATTACAGGAGACTAATATGAATGTTAGCAGAAGTAATTCAGGATGATGATCTTTAGGCAAAACCTGTTTGGCATGTTTGTTTCGGTTGTCCAAATAAGACACAGTATATTGGCGTGTGCATTAAAGAAACTGACTTGAACCCCTGCACCACTACTGTAAGCAAGACTGCTCATCAAGGGACCTATTGTGCCAACTTTTACTCACCCCCCCAAGCACTTACTCCCAGGAGTAATCCCATTTTTAGGGCACAGTGTAGGAGGTTAAGCAGGTAATGCATGTTTACTGGCACTGGAGCGGAAAGCTGATGGCAAAAGATGCTATCTTGGACCAGCCAGTCCTGGAATCACTAGGAAAGGGATAGACACAAATCCCCCAGGAATATTGCCTGTATTTCAGTCCATGATACACTCACATCTTGAATACAGTGTACAGATTTAGTCAGCCCATCTCAAAAAAAGATATTGGAATTGGAAAGGTACAGAAAAGGGCAACAAAATAATTAGGGATATGGAAAAGCTTCCATAGCAGAAGAGATTAAAAAGACTGGGACTTTTCAGCTTGGAAAAGAGACTGGTGTGGAGAAAGTAAATAGGGAAGTGTTACTTACCCCTTCTCATAACATAGAAACTAAGGGTCACCAAATGAAATTAATAGGCATCAGGTTTAAAATGAACAAAAAGGAAGTATTTCTGCATATAACTCATAGTCAACCTGTGGAATTCCTTGCCAGAGGATGTTGTGAAGTCCAAGATTATTGACAGGGTTAAAAAAGAACCAGAGAAGTTCACGGAGGATAGATCCATCAATGGCTATTAGCCAGGATGGGCAGGGATTGCTCTTTGTCATAGGCTGGGAAGGGCCAATGGGATGGATCACTTGATTATCATTCTTTACCACTTGATTCTATTTATTCCCTCTGAAGAACTTGGCATTTGGCATTGTTGGAAGACAGGATTCTGGGCTATTTGTGTGACTGAGAATGGACGTTCTCATGTTCTTAAGAACACAATGCAGGAAAAGAAGATCTTGGATGGATGGTGTGGATGGAAAGGACTAGTCATCCACAAAGAGGTTAGCAGATGACTGTACAGAATGAACTACCGTGCTTGCAAACCTCCACTAATGGAGATGTCACAAGAGAAGAAGAACTGGGTGAAACCTGGTGGGCTTGGCTGCTCTAAAGCTTCTCAGTTGGTTTGGACCACAAACCCAGTGAAACTCTGTGGTAGGCACTTAATCATAATGCATTGACATTAACCGGTCAAATTCAGCTATTCTTCAGCTTTGGGGACATTCTCATCTGGATTTCATACCTGAAGAGGGAGCAAATGCCCTGTCTGGGTATGGACAGGTCCAGTCCTGTGTCCCCTACTACAGCACAGCCGAGGCAAAACCAAAAATAGGCATGAGAAGGAATGGGACTTCCGTGCTCCCACTGGATTAATCCTTTATTTATACTGTTAAATTAGTGACCCTCCACACTTCTCAGGGCAGCAGAGCTAGTCTAAGGAGGCAGAGCCAGTGACGCTAAGAGATTTTCTCCCCCTCCACCACTGGAGTGGAACGTACCATGAAATATTAGGTGACTGAATGCTGTCAGAGTTTTGTAACTTCAGCTGAAACCTGATTGTGAGAGGTTTCTCAGCACGGTCATCTGCTGTTGAAGCTGAGGGGCGTTGCAGGTACTCAGCACCAACCAAGATTAAGCCCTTTTGTATTATTTATTGACTCTCTTTGCATGGGAAACAATGCCACAAAATGAGATAAGATAGTTTAAAACCCATTGTATGTGACTCCCCATTCAGTCAATGTTTTTACACAAACAAGACAAGCGCCTGTATATGTAGGCACTCTAATCTAGCTAGTCAGCTGTCCGTTCCTTTGTGTATATACGGAGACTGGGTATGAATTGGGATGGCAGATCAAAATGACCAGGAGCACAGCATTAGCTTTCCAAAGCTGAAGACTTGTTTAAGGATTGTTGTTAACAGGAAGGTAAAGAAATCAGTTTCGAAATTTCAACGATTTTGCAAGGTGCTGGGCACACTCACCTCACCCTGAACCTCTGGAGTAGAGGAGGGCTATGTGCATGTGTGGGGAGACATTGGACTTTCATTAAGTCGACTTAAGAAATTCCTTAAGTCGATTTAATGAAAGCTTAAGTCGACTTAGTAAACACTGCCGGTTAGGTCGACTTAACGCTTAAGTCAGCTACTTAGGTTGACTTAAGCACTGTGTGGACATGGATTAACCCTTAAATTGACTTTATTAAGTCGACTTTAAGGATAGTTAGGTCAATTTACTAAGTCCCTGTTCAGGGTAACCACTTTGTTAAGTCGACTGAATAGGTCGACTTTAAGTCGACCCTATTAAGTCGACTTAACAAAGTTGACCTAACCTTTTCTAGTGTAGACATAGCCCTAATGTCTACTGATTTTAGTGGAAGTTAGGATCCTAAATATCTTTATGGATGTGGGCCTAAATGACTCTCCCAAGGTCACAAAGGGAGTGTCTGGCAGACCTAAGATTTGAACCCACCCCTAGTCCAGCTTCTTATTCACAAAATGATCCTTTGTTCCAGCATCAGCTCCCATGGGTGCAGAGCATCCCAGGCTGCAGAAAGTCAGGAGAGAGGGTGGTGTGTGGGCAAGGTGCCAGAGGGTCACGGTCATTGCTATATTCTCTGGCCACTAACATACTTCAAACTATGCAAATTACTTGCTGAAAGTTTGCAAATAAAGATGTACACATAACCCAAAGCATAAAACCCACTCTTTCACTGGTGTAACTCTCATTCTTCCCACACCACACCCACTACTCCTTGTGTTTACTGTTGTTCCATGTTGAGTCATGTTGAAATTAAACTGTAAACCTTCTGGGGCAGTGGTCTGTTTGCTTTATTTGTCTGTAAAGCACACTCTATGACCCTGTATAAATAATAATTATGGGCAAAGTCCTAAAATCCGTATGTAGCTTCTACTCAGTATGCTATTTGGGCAAAACTCTCATACACTTGCTAGAATTTTACCTCACTGAGGGCTGAGGAAAGATTTCAGGATATGACCAAATAAGAGTCTCTATGGCCGTTTGGGACTTATCTTCTCCGCTGAGGCTGGCAACAAGAGTGACAATTAATGCTGCAGATCCCGTTTACACCTAATCACATCTAGGGATTTCAGCCGTTACCAACCAATGCTGGAACCAAACCAGTGTTCAAGAGGTGATAGCTTGTTCTGTTACCCCAGGCAGTTTAGTCTCCAGCACGATATATAATTACATTCCTAGGAACTGAAACGTGTTCTTCTGAAAACAGGTACAGCTTTTATCCTACATCAAACTTTCCCTCGCAAGCTGTGGACAAAATTGGGTGTGATTTAAATTTGTATCTACTTCACTACCAGACACCGCTTCTGTGAATGACTAATTAAAGGAAACACTCACCCAGCTTTCTGACACAAAAGCATGTGCCACACTGTACTTGCCAGGTAGCTGAGAGATTGGGGAATAACAATGAACATTTCAGAGAATGAAGGCATGGAAAACTCCATTGATTTGCTAGCTTAGGCAATGTGGCCGGGATGTCCTGGCCAGAGGAAGTGAGTAAAGAGAGGAGACATTCCTGACTTCTTTCATTCAACCAGTGCCAGCTTTCCATTGCCTACTGTAGAGATAAATAAAGGACCCAGTCCTCTGCTGCTTTGCATTTGTGTAGCCATTTACATCTGAATAAAGTCAGAGCAACCTGGGATTTAGCTGCAATCAAATCAGAATGGTAGAATTTTAAATCTATTTCTCACAGGTACATATGACTACACCAGCTGCAAGATACTGAAGTCGTAAGTCGAAAATTTCCTCCAATGGTCAGATGAACTTTCATGAGCTAGGGGCTGATCCTGACAGGTGCTGGGCCCTCACAACTTCCAAAAAAGTCAGTTGGAGTTGTGGGCGCTTAGTATCTCTCAGTATTAGGGCTCGTTTTCATGCAGACTTGTGCTGGCTTAATGGCAGGAGTGATTTTAAACCCATTTAGTTACACTGCCACAAAAGGCTGTGTGGACACACTTATTTTAGTTTGGACCACACATATTTTCTTTTATTAGGAAAGTTTAAATGAAATTTATGCCCTCTGATGCAGTCAATGTCTAATCTGCCAAACAGAAGGTTATGGTCTTTGCTCTTCTTATACTTCCATCATGGCACCCTGTAAATCCACATCTCTTATTTACAGCCCACTGTCAAACCACATTGTGAGATGATGTACATACGCTCCTCACACAGACGGCCCATCCAGCCCTCTGGACAGGAACATGCGTTTGGTCGCTCACAGACTCCACCATTCTGACACGGGAATCGACAAATGGCTGGAAAATAACGACATTAAACCAGTCAAAACATGGGTCAGTTAATAATCAGGAACTGTTCTGCAACTTACCCAGTCCTTGTTATTAAGATAAATGAATTCAGTAAAACTCAGACAAGCTCTGCCATGATTGTAAGGACTACCGGTATATAACGTATTTGTGTGTGTATAATACTGCCCTCTAATGGATGACCTGGTCAAGTTATTTATTACTGAAATTATTTTAAACTGTTATAGTTATACATGGGCAATCAACGAGTACTTGTTCAGCTGGCTGGGTCAAATATGATTTTTGATAGGTGGGAAAACATCATTTTTTCACTGCCATTATCATCACAGTAAGAAGGGGCAAGCACATATTTTGCCTAAGCTGGCAAATTTTCTAATCAGTTTTGCAAGATGTATCTCACCTATATGATCACCTGAATTTTATTTCTCGCTTCATAAAACAAAAACCAGTTCTCTATTCCCTCAGGCCCTCATTCCCTTAAAAAAATTAAATCCAAAATATGGGAACAGATAAAATCCTTTCCTCCATCTTGCCATAAAATCAAGGCAAAGCTGCCAGGTATAATCTACCTTCTGTCATTAAAATAAGCTAAAATAGAATAGCAGCACAAAAGGGGCATCTTGTCATTATTTGGGATAATCTGTGGTAACACTGGACAAAATACCTGTGTATTTACAAAGAACACTGTCTGCAAAACTGTGACAAAGTAAATTTAAGTTATGTAGGCTGTAAGCTTTTCAGGGCAGAGACAGGTCTTTGTCATGTGTGTGAACAGTGCCTCCCATGGTGGGGCCCAATGAGAGTTCAAGGCCTCTGGATATTACTACAATACAAATAAAGAATTGTAAGAAATTTTATTAGTGGCAATTATAAGCATACACTGAACAGTAAATGTATCTCTCATTTAATAGTTACTAGGGCAAGTGAAATGTAGGTTTAAAGTTGAGAGACTCCCAGATCTGGTTCATTATTAGTCTAAATATGATGAACAATTTAATATATTCAAATAATTATGAATTACATATTTAAATGAATCTAAAATTACAATTGAAATAGTCAAGTTTAATGAGGTTTTGCTGCAAGCTTTACCTATTTTCAGTGTGAAAGCATAGTTTGGATTCCCTTGAAGCTGGGCCAAAGGTGGTAAACCTTTTGACAAGCATGAATTGTGTTTCTGAAGAAACCTGAAGCGATGAGAGTTTTGCAGCAGTTGGGATTTCATAAAAAAAGTTTTCCACAGCTGAAATTGTGGACAAAGAACATCACTTGCACCATAACCTCAGTGGTGCAGAATGCAACGCCATCCACAGCCTCAGAAACAACTCTGACATTATTATCGAAGAGGCTGACAAAGGAGGTGCTGTTGTCATCATGAATAAGTCAGATTACGAATGCGAGGCTAATAGATAACCCAACACCACCACATTTTACAAGCCACTACTCTTTGACCCCAATGAATAATACCAAAAGAAACTACACTCTCTACTCAGAAAATTCCTTGAAGCAGCACAGTAACAAATCTACACAGACACACCATTTCCACCATCTGGATGCATGGAAAGGAGGCCTGTGAGGATTTCCATTGAGATTTCAACAACCGTCAACCTCAGCCTGGACCAGTCCACATGGGAGATCCACTTCCTGGACACTAAAGTACAAATAAGCGATGGCCACATAAACACCACCCTATGCCGGAAAACTACTGACCACTATACCTACTTACATGCCTCCAGCTTTCATCTGGGACACATCACACAATCCATTGTCTACACTCAAGCCCTAAGATACAACCGCATTTGCTCTGATCCCTCGGACAGAGACAAACACCTTCAGGATCTCTATCGACCATTCTTAAAACAACAATACCCATCTGTGGAAGTGAAGAAACAGATTGACAGAGCCAGATGGGAACCCAAAAGTCAACTACTACAGGAGAAGCCCAAGAAAGAAAACAACAGAACGATATTGGTCATCACCTACAATCCCCAAGTCAGACCTCAAGAGCACATCATCAAGGATCTACAGCCCACCCTGGAAGATGATTCCTCATTCTCTCAAGGCTTGGGAGGTAGGCCAGTCCTTGCTAACAGACAGCCACCCAACCTTAAGCAAATACTTACCAGCAACTACACACCATACAACAGAAATACTAACCCAGGTACCAAAGGGACAGCCATGTTAGTTTAGGTCAGCAAAACAAACAAGGAGTCTGGTGGTACTTTTAAAGACTAACAAATTTATTTATCGCAAGAGCTTTCGTGGGAGAAAATCTCATTTAATCAGATGCTTGAAGATGGGGAACTTACAGAACAGGAGCAAAATAAATGCAGGGGAGTGTAAGTCACAGGATCAGGTCAGACTGTTATAGTAAATCAAAGCAGTTATTTAGCGTGTGACGAAATGGGATTTTCTCCCACGAAAGCTCATGCGATTAATAAATTTGTTAGTCTTTAAAAGTGCCACCAGACTCCTTGTTTGTAACCCAGGTACCAATCACTGCAACAAACCCTGTTGCCAACTCTGCCCATGTATCTACTCAAGTGACACCATCATAGGACCTAACCAAATCAGCCATTCCATGAGAGGCTCATTCACCTGCACATCTACCAGTGTGATATATGCCGTCATGTGCCAAAAATGCCCTTCTGCCTTATACATTGGCCAAACTGGACCATCTCTGTGCAAAAGAATAAATGGACACAATTCAGATGTCAAGAATGGTAACATTCAAAATCCAGTAGGGAAGCATTTCAATTTCCCTGGACATTCTGTAACAGACATGAAAGTTACAGTACTTCAGCAAACGGACTTCAAAAATAGACTTCAGCGTGAAACTGCAGAGCTGGAATCCATATGCAAACTGGACACCACCAGATTGGGTCTGAATGGGGACTCAGAATGACTAACTCACTACAAAAGGTAATTTCTTCTCTTTTAACATTCTCACCTATTTTTTTTTTAAGGCCCACATCCACACTGTTAGAATTAAAACAACTTGTTTGACCTGCTGAAATAAACTAACAAACTACTCCTCAGGAACTGTTTGAATTGACCTTGTGACCCACCCTTCTCTGCATGTGTATATGTAAGTGATATATGGCAGTTTTCATTTCATGTGCCTGACTAAGTGGGATTATGCCCAAGAAAGCTCATGCAATAAATAAATTTGTTAGTCTTTAAAAGAGCCACAGGACTCCATGTCTGTTTCACACAGCTGTAGTTATAAGAAAGTTAACAAGACTATGATTCATCACTATGCCTCTACTATTGTGAATTAACAGCCGAGCTATTTTTTCTGACTATTAGTAAAGTTACATTACTGTTAGGAGGAAGCGCAAACAAAAGCCATTTAAAAGGTAGGGCAAATTTTTTTAAGGATTGTAACTTAACATGTAAAGCTCTGAAACGACATGTTATGCACACTTTGCCCGAGTGACATCCCAGCTGTATATCATCTGAGTAGGTAAATAAAATAGGATTACATAATCAAGGCTGTCTCTATGCTACTGGGAGTCCTAAACTACCAGGAAGAGTAGGCTATGAAATGTATCCCCATCTCTGTATCTGCCACTGGAAAAGGAGATACAGTTGGTCTGTGAACTACAGAGCTTGTTTGGAATGTACTGTCCCAGGTAAGCTCTGCAATTAAGCACCCCAAGTAGAGGTTTGCTTTTCTTGTGCTTATGGACCAGCATTGACTGTGAAATTCTGTATGAATAGGAAAGTATTATTCCTATATGCACTTGTTATATATTGCTCCAGGGAATGAGACACCATATGCCTGTGGTTGTGGAGGTGATTGATCACTACAACAGGCAAGATAAGAGAAAGGTGGTCTTGAGCTTCAGGTGTGGGGCAGGACGCTAGAAGATCTATGGCCTCATTCTCCTTTCTCACTAGTGTAAATGAGGATTAATGCCACTGAAATCAAAGGAGTTATACTGCTGTAAAACTAATGTAAATAAGAAGAGAACTGGGTTTCTGGGTTATCTTTTCAGCTCGCCACAGACTTCCCATATGACCTCAAGCAACCTACTTACCCTCTTTTCTCAGATTTAACACAAAAAAGCTGACTAGATATCAGCTGTTTGGCCATAGCTCTGCACCCAGGGATGAGTCCAGTCAGAAAGACTTGTGCAGAGAGAACCAAATTCACTTCGTACCTCCACAAAACAGCCACATATACAGTCAGTTACGCAGAATTAGTAAAATTATCTGTAGTAATGCCACCTGGTGACTCCCAATAATGCTACACTCTGCGACGCTGGGATAATGCATTGCAAAAACTGAGTTTTGGAAAATGCCCTGAAATCCTCTGATGCAGTAAGTATTACTACTATTGCTAATCAAAAGTGATATGTAAGTGCAAAATTTTATTAGGCTACAGAAGGCCGGAACTATCACAGTGATGAGCATGGTACAAGATCCAGAAGAGAACAGAACAGAGTACAACTGTAGCTTTCAGCTACCTTTCTGAAAGAAGGCCCTTACTTTAGATGCAAAGGAAGTGCTAAGCCACACATTTTTAGTGTTCTCATTTCTTTTTTTGCAAAATGACTTACATGAGAAATGCTGATGAGAAAAACAAAAGATATTGAACATTGTGTTTTGCTCAAGAAATTCAGCCTATATACTTTAGAACTATGTGCACTATCTTTTTTCTTTTGTCTCACATGCTGGTTCTTTGTCCTGCATTTGGTGTTGGGCAGATTGTAAGCTAACTGGATGCTGTGCTGTCTTCCCAACTGAGAGCTCAAGTCTGATCTCACTAACATTAGTTTATGCTAGTGTAACTCCAATGAATTCAATGTAGTTCTCCAGATTTACACCAATGCCACTGAGATCAGAATCAAGCACGTGGTCTTTAACTAGATATAGCTCAGACAAGTGCACTTCGGCACTCCCAATTACTAACACAGGCTGTATTTTTAATTATGATATTCACATCACTTAACTTGTTTAGTTAGGTTAGATGTTTCTTGCCGGTTTGGGACATTAGTAACTAACAATGGTGCCAAACGCTACAAACGCCATGCGACTCATTATGCTGGCTGCTTTCATGTTGTTTCTGATGTAGACCACAAAGGCTTAGACACTGGAGGCCTTTTGTTAGGAATACATTCAGCTTTGTTTACAAAGCAGATATAAAAGATCACTTTCACATGTATCAGAGACCCCTAAGCCTTTTCTCTCATTACAGCTTTGGTCCTTTTTATTCTTTTCATTTTAGGTGGAAGGAGGCGGGAAACTTTTAACATAGTGCATTAATATGTCTAGAATTACCTGAAATGGGATAGCATTTGTGTGCTAGTACATTAACCCTTTCCTCTCCAAGAACACCTCAAGCCACTGGTATTTGGCTAAGGAAGAGAAGGAAAGCTGAAAGGCAGGGGATTTCTAAACAGAGCGCAATAGGCAAACACACTCTTCTGGAGCAGGCTGTAATTTTTAAAAAAATGTGAGACTGAATATAATTTGCATTATATGAGAACCTTTAACACTTATAAACGTAAGGCACAAAGAAGGCATGGAACTAATGAGCTGTTTGGCAGCCTGAACTCTTCAGTGGCTTTTTTTCTTATTGCATCCCTTTCCTCACTCTTGGCCTTTCAATGAGACTGAGACCATGTCTACATTCCTGTTGCTCCAGCTATGGTGGTGAAACTGTGCCATTCTAGCACAGGAGGGTAAATGCTTTCTATATCAGTGGAAGGGGGGTTCTGAGAGGCTGGAGCTAGGTTGACGGAAGAATTCTTCCATTGGCCTACTGCATCTACAGTGGGTATTAGGTTGGCCTAACTGGATCACCCAGGCTGTGAAAATACAGTAAAGACATCTCTAATTTTTCAGGGTAGACGAGGCCTCTGGCTCCGAGGGCCAATGGCACTTGCACCTCAAGCGTCAAAGTCATTTCAGGTTTTGAGAATTTTACCCACACTGCTTATGACTATGAACATTCCCAGTGACTTCAATGAAGCTACTCATGGTAATAAGTGCCATGAACCTTGTCCAAAGCCCATTAACACCAATGCAAAGAGTATTGCTCACCCTCAGGGGTCTCTGGATCAGGCTGCACATTCGGCAGTCAGTCTTTGCAGAATCAGACCCAGAGGCTGTGAGCTCTTTGCAGTAAGGGCCTGTCTTAGCCATTGGTTCTGTAGATTCACAGAGGTAAAAGACTTGTTACCCCTGCTGATAATAACTGATGTTGGAGTGATTCTCTGGAGTGAGAGGATTTCTAGGGTATGGGTAGAGCTCTGCGTGGATACAAATATGTGGATCCGTATCCAATCTGCATCTGCAAGAAATGGTCCGCGGATATCTGCGTTGTATCCGTGGATGCAGATATCTGCATATTTGCAGGGCTCTAGCCCTGTACAGATAAAAATATGTGATCTGTATCCGATCTGCATCTGCAAGAAATGGTCTGCGGATATCTGCATTGTATCCATGGATGCGAATATCCATGGATATAATGCAGATATCTGCGGATTTGCAGGGCTCTAGGTATGGAATATGATGTCCTTCAGAGAGGAATCTAGAAGCAGCCAAGATTAGGGAGAAGGTTTAAGCTAGTGTTTATGTATTTATTTGTTTTAAAGTAAAGCAGAAAAGGGGTGAGTTTGTACTTTATATGAAATCAAGTGAAGTCAAAAGGGAATTTCTCCCTGTGTCTTTGTACAGAAGGTTGGGAAAGCACCAGCAGACAGTTAATAAAATGACTCTTACCTTTGCAGGCAGGCGGCTTTGTCCAGGTCCCATTTTCTAAACACACACTTCTCAGGGACCCCTCCAGCATGTACCCACTGTAGCATGAATAGGTGATCACGTCTCCATACTGATAAAACGTACCACGGACCAAGGCGTTTTCAATGTGTGCAGGGGGCCCACAAGAAATCTCTAAACACAAATATAAAGTCACAAGGGGCTGATGAGCTGCAGACCTCTGTATGAGCACTGGTGAGAAAGGGGAAACTGGGCATGGTAGGGACAGAGAAAGGAAGTGACCAGGAGATAGTGCTTCCCTGCCCTACCTGCAGACCCAACGCTGTGCACAGTAAATCAAACAGCAAATGTATATACTGTGTGTGGCAGCCGTTTTCACGACTTTAATACCTATCGGGTGTAGCAATGGCTTACATAATGGTGCTTAGAAGTTCCAAGGAGAGGAGAGAGACATCAACCTTGTCATTAGAGTTGCCCACCAACAGAGAAACATGTCAGAGGGCTATGAGATGACAGTGCATCTCCCTACTAACTTCTCATGATGTGTGCCACGACTTCCCTTTGTATACTTACTTTCACATTTGGCCTTTGCTGGTGTCCATGTCTCGTCAGGGTTACAGGTAATTGCAGCTTGTCCTTTAAGCTGATAGCCCTGCCTGCACTTGATAGATACTGCCTGGCCAACATAAAATTCTGTCTCGGACAGCAGGGCATTCTCTGGGATGATGAAAGGCACAGGACAAGGATTTGCTGTTCAAGTGGGGGAGAAAAAATATTTGTAAAGCATGTCTGCAAACTTTTCTCTTTCATCTTTTCATCGTCAACCCGCAAAACCAGCTGCACGAATGGATTGATTCTTCCCATGATTCACCTTTAAACAGAGGTAAATATATGAGGTTCAGGGTTACAAAATAAAGATAATGGGCCTGATTCTCCTTTATTGTAATGTTAATTTACACCATACTTTGGGGGTGAAATCCTAGCTCTGCTGAAACCAGTGGCAAAACTCCTAGGCTATGTCTACACTAGAAAAGTTAGGTTGACTTTGTTAAGTCGACTTAATAAGGTCAACTTTAAGTCGACTTAAAAGTTGACCTTATTAAGTCGACTTAACAAAGTGGTTACCCTGAACCTGGACTTAGTAAGTAGACCTAACTGTCCTTAAATCGACTTAATAAAGTCGACTTAAGGGTTAATCCATGTCCACACTGTGCTTAAGTTGACCTAAGGAGTCGATTTAAGGGTTAGGTCGACGTAACCGGCAGTTCTTACTAAGTCGACCTAAGCTTTCATGAAGTCTACTTAAGGCATTTCTTCAGTCAACTTAATGAAAGCCCAGTGTGGATGGGGAGTAATTTAGGTCGACTTAAGGCTACTTAAGTCAACCTAAATTGCCAGTGTAGACATGCCTCTAGTGACTTCAGTGGGCTCAGGATTTCCCCCGTCAGTTGAAAGAGACATTAAAGATGGTGTCAATGTAGTTTACATTGCTTTACGACCCCCTTGGACCGCTACAGCGGTGTAAAGAGGCTTTAGTGTAAATGTGAATCAGACCCGTTGGGTTTAGTTGGCTTCACAGCTGCTTAGTGGCACTGAAACAGCATCAAGCAGCAGCAGAGTGCCAGGGAATCTGTCCTGAAGGGTTTTCATAGGGAGTTACAGTTCACCTATTGTTCCTGCACACTGGAATTCTGGCCTAAACCCTTCTGGTCTTCCTCATGTGAGCATTTCCACTGATTTCAGCCAGACTTGCTGCATGACAAATGTGAAAAGGATTTGGCTCTACGTGTACAGCAGAGGGGGCTGCCTCTTCCATGCAGCTAGCGAGACGCTGGTCTCACGCTCAGAAAATGAGACGATCCAGCTAGTGCAACTCAAGACAGATCTAAGATCAGTTACAGCCAGATAAGGTTACATGGAAGGCTACAGTGGGAGATACTGAAACCCACAGAAAGCCCTTTTCCAAAGAAAGTCACCTGCTGCTGAATGTTCCATTCTCTCATTTTCACAAACATTTGTAGGCAGATGTGGTTATTTTTACTGTGCCTCAGTGCTAGTCAATCTTTAACCACGCACATAGGTATCCCCCAAAAACAAAGACCAGAGGAAGATTAAATTTTGCTACAAGTTTCACGTAAGCTACAGAATTTCACTAGGGAGGAAAAACTAAGATATGCAGATATATGATTTGGAACTTGACAAATTCTGCTCAATCACTCCAGTATAAATCTGGGTTAACGCCATTGAAGCCAATGGATTTACTCTTCATTAATGCTAATCTAAACAAAGAGCAGAATTTGCCTTTTAATGCTTAAAACTCTTCATTATAGGGCAAACACACACGTTTGCACTGAGGTATTGGGTGACTCCAGCTTCCCATTCCTGTGCATTCTGCTATGGGCTCCCCTTCCAAGCTGTATCCTCTGTCACAGTAATAGGCTGCTCTGCTGCCAACGGTGTTATTTTCATACACAGACTTCCCATTCAGCACGGAAATCGGAGCTTCACATCTGGTCTCTGCAAGAAGGTAAATTCATTAATCTAGATTAGGCCCACACTTTATTCATTGGTTAGAACGATGCAGTGCTTGTCATAGGAACCACAGCACAACCCAACAGAATCAGTGTTCACAGAACAAACTGTAGCGCTGGAAAGAAAATACAGCTGGGTTGGCGGAGGAGCTCCTCCTAGCGACGGAGAAAGGTCAAGTGTCCTTGCATGTTTTTAACAAGATCACAGAGCCAGCCATTAGGCTTTGGTGGACTCCAGTTCTGCAGTGAACACCAGTTAGATGAAGGGGACTGAGCGTCGGTGTTCCCTTTCTTTGCACTTAGCAAGGTCCAGAGAGTAACGTTCTGCTTCTGAAGCAGCGGGTCCTGGTCATTGTCAGACAGGATACTGGACCAGAAGGATAACTGGTCTGATGTGGTGGGCTACATGGCTGCGTCTACACTGGTAAATTAAGTCGACTTAAGCTTGGCTTAAGTCAACTTAATTTGCCCTGCATCTACACTACACTTTGCTTAAGTCGACTTAAGCAGCTTGCTTAAGTTGACTTAAGCAAAATAAAGTCGACTTAATGAAAATTAAGTCGACTTTATTAAACCACCTTTCTACTTGACCTAAGGCTTAATTCGACTTTTTAAAGCTGAATTAAGCCAGTGTAGCCCTGGGGTAGCCCTAAATCGACTTAGGGCTACCCCAGGACTACACCACTGCCCTCCCTGCCAGGGGGGGCACAGGGGGAGCCTGGCATGCCCCCCAAAGGGCAGGGCATGTGGGCACAGTGTGACACTGTCTGAATTTAGGGAAGCATTTATGATATTATTTTCAATGGATATCTCATAAATGCTATAATCCATAGGAACTATGTCATGTTTGGTATCAATAGAAAGGTAGTAATTTGCTGGGAATGATTATATAGTTTATATCTAGGAATTCTATTTCGATTAGAAGTTAGGAATTTCATGTTATATCCATACTTTAACTTGTGTCATTCTGGAGGAATGCCTTAGACAAGAGGGTGTGAACAACCATTGTCTCCTTAATGTTTAGGAATCTGCCAGGTGATATGGTCCCAGGGAATAAACTGATGAGCCAATAAGGACACAATGGTTGTATTCTTCATGTCCTTAATGGCTCATCAGGATACTCCCTGGGACCATTCAACCTGGACAATTCCTAAACATTAAGGAGACAATGGTTGTTCACACCCTCCCGTCTAAGGCATTCCTCCAGAATGACACAAGTTAAAGTATGGATATAACATCAAATTCCTAACTTCTAATTGAAATAGAATTCCTAGACATAAACTATATAATCATTCCCAGCAAATTACTACCTTTTTATTGATACCAAACATGACATAGTTCCTATGGATTATAGCATTTATGAGATATCCATTGAAAATAATATCATAAATGCTTTCCTAAACCCAGATAGCATCACACACAGGGCTCTGTCCTGCCAGGGTCCCTGTCCCCCTTTGCCCCATTGCACACAGGGGGTGCCCCCCCCTGCCATGGTGGACCTGCTCAAGGTCCCCTTAGCCCCACAAAGTCAATCCAGTGTGGACGCTCTAGGTCGACTTTGTAAGTTCCCCTTTACGTTGACTTTAATTTTAAGTGTAGACACACTAAGTCGACTTAGTTAAAGTCGACTTAAAAGTGCAAGTGTAGACATAGCCCATGAGCTTGAGGCTGGAGAAAAGCAAGCTGACGGGACCTTAAACCACATAAGACAGAGGTGGTGCTAGCTGACAGGCAGAAGAGAGCCTGTGGTAGGGTTCATGTAGATAGAATAATATCTACTCTGTTACAGACAGGCCAGGCCCCCTCTTTGTCAAGGGGATCTGCAATTTACAGGTGGTTCTGGGTCCTTAATTGTTCTTGAATTCTTAGACAGTGTGGGGCAGAGGCACCTTTTCCCCTGCATCTGGCTGGATGCTTATGACCTTTTCTTTCTGATGTGGAACTCAAGCCAGTCATCCAGGCCTTTGTGAGACTCCCCAGACAAATTGCCACAATCTATTCTGCTCATCGCTACCCATGAGAACTGTACGGTGGGTGGTTCTTCTCCTCTGCCCTATGTACACTAGGGGGCCTCTCTGTGCGGCTCCTCATCCACCTCTACCTGGTGCAGCTGTGAAGGGGTCAGCACCTCTCTAAATCCATGTGAGAGGCTGGATGTAGAGAAATCAGAATGCCCACTTCACAGGTAGGGAGGGTGAATGAGACTGTCAGGGGCAAATAATGGGGGTAAAAGAGGATGCAGGGTGCTGGAGTCCAGCATTGAGGACAAAGGGTATAAGTATCAGGGGCAGGAACTGCATGGAAGAAAGTGTCGGGGCAAGAACTCAACTCAAGGGATGTCTATGTGTGTGCCATGAGAAGGTACTAAAGACACAAAAGAGCCAGAAAACACAGAGGGGCTTATCTAAGGCGAAGGGAGGCACAGAAAAAGCAAAATTTATATTTAAAGATTAATACATTTTAAAAAGGATTTATAATGTTTAATCTCCTTAAATGTACATTTATTTTAGCCAGTGTCATCTGAGGGGAAAAGAAAACTGAGTGTTCATATGTATTTTGGATCCTGTCAATTACTTGTTATGCTTTTTTGTTGACAGCTCTGCCTCTTGGTTATAAACACACACACAATTCATGCTTGTAATTTATTCTGGTTTGGGGCAGGAATAAAAGAACATATTTAAGCAGTCTTTAAACTGAGCAATTTGCAGAAAGGTGGTGTGTTCCTGCATGTTAAAGCTAAATCTGTTATGACAATTATTTCGAAGTTCTTACCACGAGGGCCAACTTAGCTAAAATAATAATAATTTTAAAAAATGTCTCTGTAAATGGATTTTTTTGTTCTCATTGCCCGTAGTATTTGTTAAGGGTCTGAGCTTATAAAATGGTCAGTGCCCTCAACTCTCAGGCTGCATCTACACTGGTAAATTAAGTCGACTTAAGCTTGCTTAAGTCGACTTAATTTACCCTGCGTCTACACTACAGTTTTCTTAAGTCCACTTAAGCAGCTTGCTTAAGTCAACTTAAGGAAAATAAAGTCGACAATGAAAATTAAGTCGACTTTATAAAACCTGCTTTCTAGTAGACCTAAGGCTTAAGTTGACTCCCTAGAGTCATCTCTTCTGCCCTATGCACACTAGGGGCTATGCCAATGCCCTCCTTGCCGGGGGGGGGGGGAAGGCGGGGTACAGGGGTAGCCTGGCATGCCCCCCCACCTGGCAGGGCAGAGCCCTTCCTACCCTGCCCCTATGCCCTGCCAGGGTCCCTGACCCCCTTTGCTCCATTGTACCTAGGTACAATGGGGAAAAGGCTGAGCCCCCTGGCATTGAGTGGGGAGTGCCCCCCCCGGCCCCGTGGACCTGCCCTAGGTCCTCCTAGCCCCACAAAGTCGACCTAGAGCATCCAGTGTGGACGCTCTAGGTCGACTTTCTAAGTTCCCCTTTAAGTCGACTTTATTTTTAAGTGTGGACATAGCCTCATTGAGGTTTATAAAGCTATTACAGTACTGTGCAGATTCAGGCCCTAAAGAAACATCCTTTGTGCCTTGATAAGAATTCTGGTCTTAATAACAACTCACCACTCTAGAAACCATCACCTGTAATACTTACAGCTGATTGGGTACCGGTCACACAGTGCTATAAAAAGAACTACTGCACTTCATTGCTCCATGGAAGAACATCTCCACAAAGAGGTTGGGTTCTCTGGCTACGGGATATGCACATCAGCATGCCAACAAGAATATTAACGATTGCTTTTCCTGACATAGATCAATAAGTACTGGGGCATAAAACTTAACAGTTACCTTCACATGATGGGATGGGTTGACTCCAGGTCCCGTTGGCAAGACATGTGATATTCTGGGGCCCAACAAGATGGTATCCAAAATTGCATACATAGGTTACGTTACTTCTGTATGCACTTCCTGAGGCCATAGATGCTGCGTTTTCTATAGAGGGATGTGGCTCACAAGTTATCCCTAGAAGAGAAGAGAAGCCTCTGAGTTTATTAGCTTTGCAATATTTATCCAGAGTCATTTATTTTTATTTTTTCTCTTTTGTACAGTGTATCATTCCCTGCTTCACAAAATGAGTAAAAGAAAAACGAAGGAGAGGAAATGAAGGCTGCAAAAGCAAGATAAAAAGAGACGTGGATCAATGTCTCGCAGGGACAGAATCACTGATAGATGGGGTAGCAAAAGAGACAAGCACCCGCTTCTCCTATTGTACAGCGTTAAAGCGGAAAGGGCACCTAGAAATGAGCAAACATTGTGGCAGCACAATATACGGGTAGAGGAATAGAAGGTAAGAGAGGAAAGTTGTACAGAATTGCTATGAAATGCATAAAGCAATTCCATCTTCTTTGGCTCCTCTCACCCACCAAAGAAGTCACACTCCATTGCTCTGACAGCAAAACAATCAGACTGTAGAGATGTACGTTTAATGCATCAAAACAGCCCAGCTGGGTCAGCCCCAGCACCCCTAAGACAAATCAGTGTTGTGCAATATTCAAGATTATACTCCATGATACAATCAAAATCAGACATTACAGGTCAAGTTCTCTTCTCATTTACCCCAAGGCAAGTCCCTGTCATGGCATTTCAGTTGCAAACGGGTGGAGAATTTGCTGTAACATCCTTCAGATCAAAGCCTCCATCAGGGTCAAAGATGAAGCGAAAGCTATCAGTGCTCATTTAGGCCTTATTTGCATCAGTGTTTTTCCTGAAATTTCCCACCAATGCAGAACTGTTCATGCTACTCCCCGGGTAGTAGCACTGTGACAGTACTTGTGGAACCATTCATCTCTTCTGATGTGTACTTACTCACACATGAAGGGGCTGAGGGGCTCCACCTCCTGTTAACATGACAGATTCTCCGGCTGGGCCCCTGTAGTTCAAAGCCTTGACTGCAGCTGTACAGAATCTCGTCTCCAAATAGGAACTCCTCCCCACGAACAAATCCGTTCTCTATCAGCTCTGGCGGGCCACAGGAGATTCCTAGACCACAGAAAATAATGCTGTTTTACTCAGACACCTTTATAAACTGCCTGTCCCAGCAGTAACGCCTTCTGAATCTTCTCCTGTGAGTCAGGAAGAGCAGTTAGAATGCAGGAAACATAGCCTTCCTATGTGTGGTATGTATGCAAATATTCCCAGATTATTCTATTCACTGGCAAAGAGGTCATGCAATGGCTGGCCACAGAATGCTGTCGGGTGCTTGCTAGGTCCCCCTAAAAAAACAAATCGGAGGGAGGTTGCCTTTAGCTGGAGGCATTAGACCACCCCGTTACAACCAGATGTATGAGTTTAAAGTTGAAAGGAAAACAAAAAGCAAAATCAAGATTCAGGGTGTGTGTCTTAGGCCATGTCCACACTAGAGAGTTTACAGCAGCCCAGCTATATCGATCACAGCTGTGCCGTTCTAAGATGTCTCATGTAGCTGCTCTATGCTGATGGGAGAGAGTTCTTCTGTTGACATAACTGAACCACCTACAGCAGGCTTCTCCCGTCAACACAGTGCTGTTCACATCAGTGTTTGTGTGGGTGTAATTTATGTTGCTCAGGGGGGTGTTTTTTCACACCGTTGAGCGAAATAAGTTATACAGACATAAGTGGTAGTATAGACATAGCTGCAGGCTTGGTTTACATTTAAAAGTTACATCACCATAGCTACATCAGTCAGGGGTATGAAAAAATCCACACCCTTGACTAATACAGCTCTGCCGACAAAACCCCCATGAAGATGCAGCTATGCTGTTAGAATTGCACTTCAGTTGATGTAGTTAAGATTGTTCAGGGAGCTGGGGTTCCACCACTGACAGACAAACACCTTCTGTCGGTGAACGCTGGGTTCAGAACAGGTAGCTACATTGCAATATGTGCAATAGCTCTGCCGACATCTAAAGACTAACAAATTTATTTAGCTCATGAGCTTTCACGGGAGAAAATCCCACTTCGTCAGACACTTGAAGATGGAGCTGACGAAGTGTGTCTGACGAAGTGGGAGTTTCTCCCATGAAAGTTCCTGCGCTAAATAAATTTGTTTGTCTTCAAAAGTGCAACCAGACTCCTTCTTTGTTTTGCTGGGTTAGACTGACAAGGCTACCCCTTTGGAATCTGGTGACATTGGCTCAGTAATGTAGAGCAGACACAGCCTTAGTAAATGAAAGACATTAACAGCCTAATTTTCAGACTGCTGAACACCTACAACACTGCCTGCCAGAGGTCAGTAACAGCTCAAAAAGTCATGGTCTGAATCAGTGGTTCTCAACCACTGTGTCAGGACACATTACTGTGTCACCACACAGAAGTGAGTGAGTCATGGGGAGATTGGGAGATGGCTGGATTTGGCCTGGAGGGAGTGGGCTGGTGTGTCCTATGAGGTCATGACACGTTGCCAAGTGTGTCGCGACCCTCAAAAGGTTGAGAATCTCTGGTCTAAATTGTAACCATGTTTAAATTTGGGGTGTGCCCTAAAAACTGAACAATTCCCAGTTATGTCACCCCAAGCTGCACCTGAGGATACTGGCCTTCCTATCTATGACTGGATTTTTTTGTGTTGGTCTTTTAGAAAGGGCCCTGTATGGGGGTCTCAGTTAAATAATAGAAATAAAATAAAGATTTAACAGTTACTCAAGACTTCACTCAACTAAATTGCAGAGAGGAAGTGTCAAAAACAACAACCAAATCATTTATGGTGTCTCAAGTTAGAAACTCAAATATTAAAGCACCAAAAATCACTGGCCACCTTCTGAAAAGCTTTGTCCAAAAGTGTGTTTTTGAAAAAGAAAAGTACGCATTGTAGTTTCTTTAATAACAACATTATCTTCAGATGCTAGCAATTTTGCAAGAATGATAAGTCAAAATATTCACATGAATTTTTTTTGTCTGTAGTGCTAGCTTAAGTAACAGATAAAATTAATTAAACATTAATATTTATCTGCCATAGAAAAGCACCCCCAAGCTAAACTAGTCATGTAACAAATTCATTTCAAACTCACTTCTGCACATTGGTGCTGCTCCACTCCATAGTGTGTTGGCTTGGCAAATACGTTCTGCCTCACCCTAGCAGACAAAAGGAAACGACTCATAAACCAGCATAAAATCATTAATATTTTGTCATTACAGTACTGTAGGAGAAGAAAATCAAAGCTGCTATCATTTTTTCATGACTGATCTTGACTCCATCATCCTGCTATCCCTGTACATGTTCCCTCCATGTAACAGAGGGGGAGCAGAATGGTGGAACCAAGAACCACCGGCTGAATCTCAGAGCAGAATTGTGCCCTAGAACTTGTGTGATATCTGAATTCAGAAAAGGGAGGACAGAGGAAAGGGCTGCTTTAAAATCTCTGGGCCTTGCTGTGATCTCTTGGCTGCTCTACACTTGCACTGGTTTTTCATTGTCCTCAAGGGGATGAAATGGGGAAAGACAAATGTGTCAGAACCTCCGACAGTCTCAGTCCCGGAGAGAGGAAGTTAGAGGGTCAGCTGATGCTGCATCACTAGCATCACCAACAATGAACTGGGTGGGCATGCAGCATTCCTGGTGGGATCAAACGTGGCTCCCACAGAAAGAAGCAGGTGAAATCCAATGAGAGGAACATCCTGGTCCCGTTGTATGGGTCAAACCACGATAGATGAGAAGGGGCAATGTACACGTAGATTCCCAGGTTTCTTTTTTGTCACATCTGATAACTCCAAAGCAATACTTAGCATTTTTAAAGACCTTTCATCTTCAGAGCACCTTACAAATGTTCACTGATAATTAACTGAGAGAGCTGGGTTAGAATCTCCATTGTACAGCTGGAGCAAACAGAGGCAGCTAAGTGTCTTTCTCAGATATGCAGAGTGAGCCAATGTCAAAGACAGACTCAGCCCCTATTCTCAAGGACAGCTATTTACTTTAAAGTGTGCTTTACTTAGGCCATCAGGCCACAGCAGTGCACTTGGAAGGAATGTCAGGGACTTCTGTTTTAACAGCAGGGAGGCAAGATCGACAGCAGGGGCATAGATGGAATAATTTCCAGGGGTGATCGTATTTTTCATTTGGAAGAATTTTACAGTGATTTATTTCTGTCTCTTACAGAGAGAAAGCCTCTGTCCTAAAATCAGCCTATTGCTACAGTTTGATCCATCTGGAACTATAAAATATGCCTTCACTATATACAAACTTTGTTATTTGAGGGTTCCTTTTTTTGCAAACCTCACAATATCTTGAACGGCTTCACAAGAGCACCCTGATCCATTCTTTTCAGATCTTTAACATTAAAGCATGTGCATAAATGCTTGGCTGGGTCAGGACCAGAATGAACAGCATCTTGCAGGATTGAGTCCTAGCAAGCTGACTTAAATATGGCGTTTTGGGCTGTATCAGTAGGAGCGTTGCCAGCAGATTGAAGGATGTGATTATTCCCCTCTATTCCGCACTGGTGAGGCAGCATCTGGAATATTGTGTCCAGTTCTGGGCTCTCCATTACAGAAAGGATGTGGGACAAATTAGAGTCCAGTGGAGGGCAACAAAAATGATTAGAGGGCTGGGGCACATGACTTAAGAGGAGAGACTGAAGGAACTAGGCTTATTTAGTCTGCAGAAGAGAAGACTGAAGGGGATTTGATAGCAACGTTCAACTATCTGAAGGGGTGCTCCAAAGAGGAGGGAGCGAGACTATTCTCAGAGGTGACAGAGGACAGAACAAGGAGCTCTGGTTTCAAGCTGTGGCTGGGTAAGTCTAGGTTGGATATTAGGAAAAACTTTCTCACTAGGAGGGTGGTGAAGCACAGGAATGAGTTACCTAGGGAGGTGGTAGAATCTCCATTTTTGGAAACTTTTAAGGCCCAGTTAGACAAAACCCTGGCTGGGATGATTTAGTGGGTGTAGTCCTGCTTTTAGTCCTGCTCATGAGGTCCCTTCCAGCCCTAATAGTCTATGATCTTATGAATGCTGGATGTTTTAGTATTATTTGTACTGCAGTAAAGTCTAGGAGACCTGCTCATGGCCTAGGACTCATTGTGTTAGGCCCTGTACAAACAAACAACAACAAAAAGGACCCTGCCTCAAAAAGCTCACCATTTAAGTATTTTCTGTATCAGAACTGTTCCCTACCTCACCATCACTGTTGCCAGCATGACCAACACAATACCTCCCCACCTCAGTGCAGGATTTGGCAAGGTCAAAAGGCCCCTTGTCAAAATTATGGAAGAATGAGAAGGATGGACGTTTTCTAACTTGAGATAGATTACGACTACTTGTTATTTTCTCTGTAACTGTTACTTTGTTAAGAGAATGCTGGCTAATTATAAAAGCACAGGACAGAACCAGAAGCACTAGACTCTGCTCCCAACCCTTCCCTGGAGTGAATCTGCGCAAGCTGCTGCAACCTGTTGTCTTGGTTTCTTCATCTTACAACAGAGATAATATTTACCTAGATCACATGAATATTGTGAGCCTGAGATCACTAATATTTGTGCTGTGGTTTGTGATGATCCGAGGGGGGGTGCACTAAGGAAGCTGTGGAGTCCCAGGAATACTAAACTCAGACGGGGTTGGGGAATCTAGGAAATTAACACACACTTTCATTCAGTAGATCAAAGGGTGAGAAAGTAACTCTGGCCTTGTTTGCAATGCTGATTAAAAAAGAGCTCTAATTGCAGAGGGCTTCTCAGCAACCTTCTCTTCTGTCAATCTCTCCCCCACTCGCAAGTCCACTTCTTGCATATGGATTGCTGGCCTGTATTTTATATTTGTCTGAACTGTTACCTACTCAGGAAAGTGTAGTGGTCTTATGAAGCGTCTAGTAAAGCCCTACGCCAGGGGCATAGCCAGTCCCTGCTTTCCGGCTAGGCCCTTTACTCTTCAGGATGGGTCCAGCCAGTCCTGCTTCCGGTCACATGGGCAGAAGCCTGCTGCTGATGGAGGAGGAGGGAAGCGGAGACGCAGCCTGTCTGGAGATGCGGGTGGAGGCGCAGCCATCCCCGCCAGTCTACCTGCGGCTGCTCCTCTGCCCACAGCGCTGCTGCTTGCAGCTGCCTGCTGCCACCGCGCTGTGGGTGGGTGGGCCTGCTAGCCAACCAGGTGGGCACGTGCCCACACAGGCCCACCCGTACCTACACCCCTACCCTGTGCATATCTGCAGCATTCTATATGTAATAGCAACAAGAGAGAGGAATAAATCTTCAGCAGAGGCTAAGGAAACAAATCAGCAAGGAACAGTCATAATACTTTCTAGTAAAATAGGATCTGCAAGAACCATAAAGATGATAATACAAGGGTTATTTTTAATAGCGCTGGAACGTACACTGGGGAGTCAGCAAAACAAATGAGGAGTCCTGTGGCACTAGACTAACACGGATACCCCTTTGGAACTCTGGATTCAGTTGACTTACTTGTAACTCGTAGCCAGCAGTGCATTTATAAAGAACTACATCTTTGTAGCTGTAACTGGTGCCGAGTACAGTTCCATGTTCTGGGGCTTCTGGTTCCCCACAAGAAACAGGAACGCAGATATCATCAGAAAATGATGGCACCCAGCTGCCATCGTGCTGAAAAGAAAGAGAAAAAAATGTTTAGGGCTTATGTAAAAATAATTTAAAAAACTCATCATTTGATATGAGAAATGACTCTTAAACGAGACACTCAGCTGTGGGAGAGAGTATAGAAAATTAGTATAGAGACAGGAGACAATTCTATTTGATGATTATTTGCACTCATGTAATATTCAGAGCCCCAGCCTCGATGGGGGCCCCACTGCAATGGGCTCTGCACAGAGCTGCTTACAGAGAAAAGCAGGAGGGGAAACAAACACTCAGGATGTGGGAAGAGACTTGCTCAAGGTTGCACAAGCAGGTCGGTGACCAAGCCAGGAACGGAGCCCAGCTCCTGTGGCTCCTAATTCAATATCCAAACCCCTCGATGCGGCTGCCTCTCCAATGGACCAATGAAAAGCTTCCCCCATGCACCTAAAGACCCAAAGCAGAACTGCTTTTCTCACAAGTTTATGTCTTTATGCTAAGTTCCTCTCTATTGTTAGGTGGAAAGCAGGAGTCTACAGTCAACGGAAATGCAAAAAATAGCACGAACAGGGAGCAGGCAGTGTTTATAACTTCTTCCAGGCCCTGATTTGGCACACACACATAACTGCATGAGCAGTCTCACCAAATCCAGAGGGACCATTCACAAATTTGAAGTTAAACTGATGGGCAGAGGATTAAAGGATCAGGGCTAGAGGTGTAATTAGTAACATAGATAAAGAAGTTTCTTTTTTAAGGTAGAAGTAAGATTCCCACTAATTTCAGGGGGAAATGAAAAAGAATTAAAAGTAAAAACGGCATTAAATGAGTGAAAAAGAACACTTAGTCCCAGTACAGTATTGTGGTTTGGTAGTAGGGGAGGAGGACCAGTCCCCATATCTGGAAGCTTATGTCTTTTTCTTAAGGGAGGAACAAGATCTGCTTTATATTTTACAGTGCATTATGCCTGTCTGGTGTACACTCAGGGCCACATCCTACCCAAAGATGAGTGCATGTCTCTAAGTATAGGATAGTGATCTGCACCTTTAAAAAAAGAAAGGACAGTGCTCTTTACCTGGCATGTAGATGTGCTTGCTGCTGTCAACATATAGCCTTCTGTGCATGACAAAGTAATGTTCTTTTTCACAGTAAACTCATCCCCGGAAATAATGACATTGGTTATATTTGTGGGGATGGGACATTTTCGGAGGCAACAGGAAATACTCTTTGGAGACCAGTGTCCATCTTCCTGACAAGTGCAAGTATCCGTTTCTGTCTCCATTACATAGCCCTCCAGACATCTGCAATGCATCAATTGTTGGACAGCTGTGATACACACGTGTATGTTTTAATCCTTACGTTACAAAACCTGCCATGTGGCTCACTAGTCACTAATTTCTTACTACCAGCACCTACAGATTTCTTTATCAGTTCAGGATGACTGGCTGTGACAGTGTTGAGGCATTTCTGTTGTGTCCTTATAAATTTGGTGGCAGGTGTTTGAATGTTCTGGCCAATCCTGAGTTCCTCTCTGGCTGCGTCACCTTACATTAGCAGCACAAAGTAAATACAAAGGTGATGGATTCATCACTCTAGGGTTCCTTGTGCCTACGAGAATCCCCGTGTGATGTATAGGTACAGTAGCAGCTGCTACAGTTCAGGCAGAGTGGGTGTGATGGTGTGAAAGGGGTGTAGTCAAAGTGTTATGTCCCAGGGATTCTCAGCTGCTGGATCTGCCCTTGGGGCCATGTTCAGCCTTGGGGCTGCTCTAGCTTGCACCAAGGATTGGCCAAATCTAAGGCAGGCCCCAGGATTGAGAGACTGCAAAAGTAACTTAAAGCCATATTTGCTCTACCCCATGCAGTCCTGCACTGAGTGCAACTCAACTGGACTGGAGAATCTGGCCCTCCATGGGGTTTGTCTGGCAGTATACGCACACACAGTACTGACCTCTTCAGGTACCTACATTCACGTGCTGCCTCACCCATCTATCCTTCATTTTAGCCACTCTCTCTGCCAGAATCCAGCCCTCTACTAAGATATTCATGGCAACCCCATAGAAACACAGACACATGTACCTACACACCTGGAAACTGTGACACAAATTCTTAACCACAACCTTAATAAATATTTACATATGCTGCGTACTCTCCACTGCTTAAAATGCACGGTGTGCTATGTCTTTGTGGGTTAAGTATGATGCTGGAGTGTGGTGTCATGTGACAGTGGGAGTGCCAAGAACATGCGGTATGTTGTGCATCCATCTCACTGTGAGGTCTGCTCCGCAGCTTTTCTGTATATTTTTTAGCCTTTCCCTAACCGAGTGTCTTTGTTTTCTTCAAAGGTCCTGTGTTCATTCCATAGACATTTCAGGGAGATGTAATTATGGCGGCCTTCTTACCTGTACTGGACTCTACTTCTATAGGTGTAGGTATCTCCAACAGCCACAGCATTGGGAACAGCAGGTGGGGGTCCACAGGACAGTAGCTCACAGTGTGGATACGGCTCACTCCAAATGCCCCTCTCCGTACAAGTCAACTCCGGCCTCCCTTGCATGGCAAAGCCAGCTGTGCAGTTATATATTACAGCATTCGCTTCCACAGGGCTGCTACCACTGATAAAGGCATTGGGAATGGTTGGTGGGGAGCCACATGAAATCTGGACGCAGTGTGGAAAAGTAGAGTTCCACTTGCCGGCAGCCTCACAGGAGAGTTCAGAAGGCCCCAGTAGTTTAAAGCCCTCCAGGCACTGAAATCGTGTGTTTTTCCCACAGCTGAAATCTTTCCCAATGACAACTCCGTTCTGAATCAGTGGCATGGGGCATTCACAGGGGAGGCAAGTGGGGAGGCTTCCGCCCCAGGAGCCATTGGACAAGCACTGCCGCAGTGGGTTTCCATGTAACTCATAACCGGGAAAGCACATGTACTGTGTGTATTCCCCATAGCTGAAGCCTGAACCATTCAGGAAGCCATGAGAGATGTCTTCTGGGGGTCCGCAATTGACTGGCTCACAGTGCGGAGCCTCTGTGTCCCAGTTGCCATCAGCCTGACAGGTCAGCGTGGATGCTCCATGCAAGATATGGCCTTCACTGCAGAGATACTGAATTTCCTTCCCAACACTATATACTGATCCAATAATTTCCCCATTTGGAAGAGGAAGTGGCACTGTGCACTGGATGGATTTACAAACTGGAGCGATTCCACTCCAGCTTCCATTTGTAAGGCAGACTCTACTCCTGTTCCCATGCAGCTGGAAGCCTTCATTACAGCTGTATTCTATGTGTTTCTGGAATGTGTATTCATCTCCGGTCACTTGGCCATTTTCTAAAACTGAAGGTTGGCCACAAGAAACGGGGATGCAAATAGGCTCAGTCCCATCCCATTTTTGGTTATCCTGGCACATCCTCTTATCTGAGCCGTTTAACTGGTACCCAGGATCACATTCATAGTGGACCACACTCCTGTAAGTGTAGTTTTCTCCCTTTATATTCCCGTTCAGGAGATTGTTAGGTGTGCTACATGATAGCACCTCGCAATATGGAGCAGCGTTACTCCACTGTCGGTTAGGCAAGCACAGCCTTGTGTCAGAGCCAACTAGCCTATACCCAGGTTTGCAGGTATATTGCACCACGCTACCAAGCGTATTCTCAGTAAAATGTAAAAAGCCGTTATCTAGAGACGAGAGAAAGTCACACTCTATTGATATGCAGACAGGGGCACTGCCATTCCAAGTCCCATCCTCTTGGCAAGCGAGTATGGGGTTTCCTAACAGTTCATAACCAGGGTAGCACGTGTATCTAACTGTGGTTCCATATAAAAAGTTTGTCAACTGCACTGCATTAGTTTCCTTCAAAGGACTTTTTATATCCTTCCAGTTAGTAGCAACTAATGTGTGGGAAAGAGCAGGGCTCTCAGTAAGATATATTTTTTCTTGGTCAAAATGTCTTTCTTCACTTCTAACCTGAACATATTCCCCAAAGTCAAGGTGGGGAGGCAGGCCACAGTCTGTTGGCAGGCATGCTGGAGTAAAGCTAGACCATCCCAGCTCTTCACAAGTTTGCATGGCAAGACCAACAAGCTGGAAACCTGGAATGCAGCTGTAGATTACCATGGCACCATAGCTGTAATCTGCACCTTCCACAAAACCATTCTCAATGGGCTGAGGGGGGTCACAGGTAATGGCTTTGCACAATGGAACATCTGTGTCCCACTCTCCTGTCTCCAAGCAGCTCAGGGTTTTTGGCCCTTTGAGCTGGAATCCTCTGTCACAGGAATACGTAACTGTCTGCCCATAATGAAAATTTGAGTATGAATATTTGCCATTCTGAATCTCTGTAGGTTTTGGGCATTCAATAGGCTTGCAAGCTGGCTTTCCACCTAGCCAATGACCATCTTCTCCACAGAGAATAGTCGTGTTCCCCAGTAATTCAAAGCCTGATTTACAGGTGTACAATGCTGTGCTGAGGTAGGTAAGACCCTGCACATCTACAATGCCATTCTGAATTTCTTCAGGCTGGGGGCATTCTACTGGAATACATTCTGGCAATGGAAGGCTCCAGGAGCCATCAGCTTGGCATGTAATTGCAGATTCTCCCTTCAGTAAAAAGCCATCCATGCAGGTGTAACTCACGGTGCTACCAAAATGAACAGATGATGCCAATGGCTCACCAAAGGGAATATATGGAGGCCCACGGCACAAAACAACCTTGCAGACGGGAAAGGAATCATTCCACTGTTGTGATGACAAACATTTGAGCATCGAAGAACCATGCAGGACATAGCCCTCTTTGCAGGAAAACTGTACAACACCTACTTGGTGTACCATCTCTTTCAAGACAAGCTTATTTTCAATTAATGGTGGCTCTGGACACTTTGTGGGCACACACTTTTGGCTTTGCTTTTTGCTCCACTTCCCAGACTTCTGGCATGTCCAAGAGGGATCTCCCACCAGCTCATAGCCCTCACTGCAAAAAAACTCAACCTTGGATCCCACATTAAAGCTTTCACCCTTGGTGTATCCGTGCTCAATAGAAGGTGGCTTGCCACAACTAAGAAGAACACAGGAAGGGGGCAGTTCACTAGACCACTGACGATTTGCTTGGCAGATCGATATTGCATTTCCAACTAGCTTGTAACCAGTATTGCATTGGTACTTCACTTCATTCTCAAAGAAACGTCCGGTTGTGCTCTGTAAAATAAGCCAGACAAAAGAAAAGCAGGATGTAAAAACGCTTGACCCTCACAGATGATTTTTGATTTTCTTAGCTATTCTGTATCTAAATGCTCACCAGACAAAGGTCAGACTTAAGGATTAATTGCAAAGAAATTAATGTCTGCACTAGAAATATAGGGGGAAAGTTCTGCCTTGACTTGCACCCTGTGAAGTCAAAAGAGTTGCACTGAATGAAATGGTACGAAATTTAAAACGTAATGTTTAAAGTTTAAAGCTAGAAACTATATTCCTTGCCATACTTGCAAGAAAAGAAATATGTACCCCAAAAGGGAGAAGAACAACAGAAGGCTGGAAGGAGCCAGAGATATCTGCAAATGACATGGCTCTTTAAAGCTTTATTCTTGCAATACTGCAAAGAAAACTTTTAGGCATAATGCCTACTTGTCACGGTAGAAAAACAGTATTATTGGTAAACAGAATAATAATTAAGCAAACTGAAATAAGAATGCACCAATGAAGGAGTTTCATTTTTATAGCCGATTTAGCCACTCACGGGTACTAGCCTTCATCAGAGAAAAAAAAAACCAAGCAATTGTACGAAGAGTTTATTCCCTTAAGGAAGCAATTAAAATGGTTCTAGGTACATTCTGCTCTCTCGACGTCTACTGGAACCCTCTTGCTATTGTCATTGTCAACCCTGCTTCCTTCAATGTGTGGGTGGAGGGCATACTTATTTACATGGGGGCTGCTGTGCAGCAGTCACAGTTCAGTGGTAACAGGCAGTTTCATGTTGCAAGGTTTCACTCCCGGAATCTTGATTTCTGAGATGTATCCTTCCCATTTTTCCTGTATCTTATTTCAGCCTCATCCCTGAAGAGAGGATGTTTGTTCCCCCTGCAGCCTCAATTCTAATGGATTTGAAGAACAAAAAAATGTGCCTCTGCAAAACCTGTGCATGCATCCAATCCCATGCCTGAGCAGTTCATGGCTATCTGATGTGCAAAAGAATGCAAATCACTATTTATGTATGCCATTACCTTTTCTCCTTGCATGCACAACTACTCTGAATGTATAGTTATGGGTTCTGCACATACAACCAGAGCACGTGCAAATTCTGCTGGCTCATTTTAGATGCACATATTTGAAAATTAATTCTGAAATAGAAAAAAGCAGCTGAAGCCTGAGGAAGTGATACACATGGAGCATAGGATGTTTTCTATTAAGCACATATGATTCTAAGCACAAACAGTGAATACTACCTTTGGCAATTCTCATGAGAAGTAGGATGAAATAAAAAACAATACACTGCAGACTGAGAAGCCTCAGTGGCTAGAATTATGGATAGAGTGGGAGATCCTATACTCAGACAGTTTAGAAGAAAAAGAATACTTAAAATTGAAGCTCAATCTTCAAAATAATAATAAAAAAATGATCTTGCCTTTCTTCCCTCACCCCATGAGGTTTAACATGAAAACATTTTTTTGTACATCAGAGTAGAACACTGGCACAGCAGTCAGAGAAAAGCTACATTCTTTATATCTTTTAGCTCCATTGAGGTTATTGACTTCCAGCTTTTAAAATTTCTTTTTCAACTCAATTTATTATTTGACAGTCAAACCAAATTCTGCCCTTTAGGTTGACCTAAGCCCAGTGTGGATGTTTAGATCCACTTTGTTAAGTCGACTTAATAAGTTTGATTTTAAGTCAACTTAAAGTCGACCTAACATTTGTAGTTTAGACATAGCCAAAAAGAGCAAAGTTTGTGAGCAGCACCTACATAGATCTCCAGGGAACAGTGGGAAGTGGCCCAGGGTGTGCACCTACACTTACAAGTTAGGTTGACTTAAGGATGCTTAAGTTGACCTAAACGAAGCCGCGTCTACACTGAGCTTTTATTAAGTCGACTTAAGCATTTCCTTAAGTCGACTTAAAGAAAGTTTAAATTGACTTAATAACACCTACTTTTAGGTCGACTTAGGACTTAAGTCGACTTCTTAAGTCGACTTAAGCCAGTGTGGATGCCCTAAATCGACCTAAGCAGCCTCCAGGCTGGGGAGAAGGGAGATGGCGACTTTGCTGGCTTTCCGCCCGGCTGAGAAGCCCCAGCAGTGGGGAAACCCCTGCTGCCCCGTGGCTCCAGCTGCGCGGGCTTGGGGGAAAACCCCATGGCCCTGGGGCTCCAGCCGCACGGCCGAGGAGCCCCAGCTGGGAGAAAACCCCCAGGCCCCGGGGCTCCAACCATGCAGGTTTGTTGGCTCCCATGCGGCCAAGGAGCCCCAGCCAGGGGAAAACCCCAAGGCCCTGGGGCTCCAGCTGCGTGGGCTTGCCGGCTCCCACGCAGCTGGCATCCCTGTGAGGCTGGAGCCCCGGGGCCAAGGGGGTATCCCCCGGCTGGGGCTCCTCGGCTGCACAGGAACCAGCAAGGCTGTGCGGCTGGAGCCCTCGGGCCAGGGGGTTTCCCCCCGGCTGGGGCTCCTGTGCCGTGGGGGAGCTGGCATCCCCACGTGGCTGGGGCTCCTCTACTGCACGGGATCCCTGGGATGGAAGGGTTCCCTCGCCCTAGGGCTCCCTGGCCGTGCAGGAGCCGGCATCCCCCCTGCAGCTGGAGCCCTGGGGCAGTGGGGGCTTCCCTGCCACTGGGGCTCCTCTGCAGTGTGGGGAACCCTGGCTGGGGCCGCAAGGGAATCCCCTGCTGCTGGAGCCCTGGCCGGGGCGGTGGGGGAATCCCTTACCGCTGGAGCCCCAGCCAGGGGGCCTCGCACGGCTCCCTTGGCCCCAGGATTCCCGGATTCCCTCATCCCTGGGAGCCCCAGCTTCCTTTGGAGCCGCGGCTCTCCGTTGACCTAGCCAGTTGACTTGAGCGTCTAGTGTAGAAGCTCTAAGTCAACTTAACAAGGTCGACTTTAAGTCGACCTAAATATCTAGTGTAGAGACGCTAAGTCGACTTAATTTAACAAGTGTAGACATAGCCAGGGACTGGAGAGAAGAAATAGGTGGCGAGATGTAAGGAATATCAACTCGGGGAGTGCTTTCTTGAATGTCAGAGGAATTGAGTTTTCTATATCAAATCCTTGATCATAATAGGAAATTCTATTGAACTGCTTGTGTTTTTGCGAAGTCTAATTCTGATACAAGGCATCCCCATCATTCCTTTGCTTATCAATTTTGCTTACATCCTACTTCACCTTTAGCAGGCATCTTTAAGCCACCTCCACTTTGCCAGCAGAGCACGTAGCTTGGAAAACCCTTATCATACCTCAACAAATCCATTTTCAAGCTTGGGTGGTTCTCCACAAGACACCGGATGGCAGGTAGGTATGTTACCGCTCCAGTCCCCGGTGGCCTCACATGTTCTTTTCTTTTCTCCTTTGATATAGAACCCTTTGTTGCAGCTGTAAGCCACCACTGCTCCAAAACTGTAATTGGCTCCACTCGCATATCCGTTCTTAATACTTGGCGGTTCCCCACAGCGAACCGGGATGCACTGGATCGTCAAAGGAGAAGGGTTCCACTGGCCACCTCTATTGCACTCAATCTTAGCAGAAGTGTTTAGGACAAAACCTTCCATACACTTGAAGCTCACGACCACACCGGCAGGAAATCTCACTTTATTAACTGATTCCAGAATGCTGTACGGCACTGTGGGCGGCCTCTCACAAAAATCAGCTATGCAGCGGGGCATCTTCATGCCCACAGGAGGCACCCACTTCCCTTGAGCATTGCAAAACAGCTGTGAATTGTCTGCCAAGCTGTAGCCATCTGAGCAGTAGTAATAAGCGAAATCTCCAAACAGCCGATGGGCAGTCTCTGGAGAAGCGTGTTCCACATGGGGAGGTTCATCACAGGAAACAGCCAGGCACTGCTGGTGACTTGTGCTCCATTTACCATTGGCTAAGCATTCTATGGTGTCAGGGCCAACTAATGTGTAGCTGCAGATGGGAAAAAGGCCAACAACATACGGAATTAGACTGATCAAATGAAGTGTTCAACCAGCCCACACGCCCTGGAAAACTCTACAAACAGAATTTCCTAGAACTGGGAAAGGTCCTGTTTAGACAAGTCTAGCCTGACTGTTTATTGCTTAGACACCGCATCAAGGGATGCTATAGAAAAACATGTACGGTGGTTATCTATAGGGAAACAGGTCAGACAGTCTGGGCAGATAGCAAAACTTTACATTTTAGCAAAGCTTTTCCACCATAACCAGGACATCATTTACAATAATAATCATCCTTCCCCACCAAATGGAAACAAATCAAAAGGTCCTCCTCCAAGCAGGCCTTCTTATCACTAGAGAAGGAAGAAGAGCTGAAGACTCCAAGAAGTCCAATGCGGTTCTTGTGATGCCAATCTAAATTGACCTATGAAGTACTCAAGTTCTAGGGAAAGAGAGATCAGTACAAAATCCTAAGCTAGTTAGCTAAAATTACTTTTGCTGTTAATGGGTGCATTGTCATTTGGTAATGACTTCCCCATAAGAAACCACCAATGCATATAAATGGAAATACTTTTTCAATTCAGTACCCTTAATTTGTTTCTCATCCTTTACAAAAATGCAGTTTTAATATGTAGTCTGGGCAATATTATACTTAGCTAACCAGCCTCTGTGATTACATCTCACATATTGTCTGTGAGATTTTTTTTAAAGCCTGACATCTTCTGTAGCATATTCATACAAAATGAGGATGAACAACAACCGTTTGCAGAAGTCTTTGATGAATCTTTGCAGCTGCGGGTTGGAAACAGTTTAGAGTTTGATGGTCACATCTGTAAAACGACTCTGACTTGTCTGCAGTATTCATTTTCAGACACTGTTGGTTAGGATTCCAACGAAAAAAGCACATAGAGTTGCCAATTTTTAATAAGATCCCTCATTATGTTCATTTTCATACAGGTGACAGTCATTTTCTTTAAATGTTTTTAAGCTGACCTGTTTAAAATACTTGTACCATAAGTAACAAAGCATCTTGAGTCACAGCACATTTAAGAAAAAGAAAATGAAGAATTTAATTTAATTGTACCAAGTGCTTTTTTTGTTAAAAAAAAAAAAGATGCTGGTACTCAGCCCGATCCGGCCAGTGCTGGGCTGCTGTGGCAGCAGGAGCCTGATCCGGCCTCAATCCCAGCCCTTGCTGGGAACCTGGGGCTGTCTGATTCAGACCTGGCCAGGGATCTAGGGCCACTGCAGCGGCAGCAGGAGTCAGGGCCACATCGCTGTGAAAAAAGGTGCCGGTACTCCATACCAGTGCATACTTTCACAAAAAAAGTACTGATTGTACCACACATTATACTGAAGATTTCCACTTGGAAGGAGAATGATTGTACATTTATTTCGTTCCTTTCATCAAGAAAGAGAACAAAATGCTCTATGAATTTAGGTCCCAAACTTGCAAAGACTCAATTACATTTTAATTAATCAATCAATGAATCAATTAGACTGGTGGCCCTTCAGGTTTATATTATATTATTATATTTTTGGCCCATGACCCAAAAAGGTTTTTTTTTTAAAAGATTTTTTTTTTTTAAATAAAAAAGCTGGATGCCCATGCACACCAGGAACCTCCCCTGTCTCCGGGCTGGGCCCAGACAGGACCCCAAGGAACCAGGCCAAGCCGGGCTCTCTCCCCCAGTATGTGAGCTCTCTCCACTCTGTTCCTCCATGTGTATGGGGGGCTCCGCTCAGCCTGAACCAGCCCCAGCGCAGCACTCCTCACGGGCCAGCTCCAGTCTGGGTCCCTCCCCCCAGGGTCTCCTGCCCTGCTCGGGGACCGGACAGGGCGCCCCCGGTGGGCCCTCACGTGGACAGGGGCCCGCTTGGCCATGTACCCAGCCTGACTCTCTCCAGTGGGCTCCGTTCCCAGCCAGCCGATGCCTCTCTCTGTCGTCACCAAGGACCCTGCCGCTGCTGTCCAGCCGGACAGAGCCCAGCACCAGGGGAGGGAGGCGGAAGGCTGCAGCCCAGATTCCAGAAGCAAGCCAGGATCAGGGAGTGTGGGCCACTTCAAAAAGCCCCGTGGGCCAAACCCTTTGTCTAGCATCTGGGTGACCTGAGCATAATTCCTTGCTCCACCATGGACTTCTTGTGTGCTCTTCTGCAAGTCACTGAGCAGTTCTGTGCCTCAGTTCCCCATCTGTAAAATGGGGCACTGCCCTGCCTTCCAGGTGTGTTGTGAGGATAAACACATTAAGCACTCTGAGCTCTCCTGATGAAATAAGCACTATTTATTTTTTTATTACTCTAGTGAAAAGAACCGTAGGATCCTTGGATTTACAATTCGCTTCCTCTGAAATATGGCACCTCCAGCATTACACCACACTGGGGCACTGTTTCAACAGTGGCTAGAGGGAAAGGGCTTCATACCGAATCGCCAGTATTACTGCCTTCAGCAACCTCATTTTCCTGTAGCTCGCCCATTCCAGAATGTATCCATTCTAGCTTGCGTGTGAAACCTGACAAACGGGCTGTTTATAACATGTAGAAACTTCCCATTTCACAAACACTGTCCACCGCCTTTCATTTCCCTCCAGTTACAACTGACCCAATCATTAATGAATGAGCATTTATAAACCAGTCATGTTCTTAAGAGCGGCTTTAGCACACACCCTTATAGCCATTGTGTGGCTTGACAACTGGTATTCAGTGCAGGTTTTAGTCTAGTAGTGTTTGTCTACATACCCTTCCTTACACGTATAAGTGATTTTGTTGCCAAAAGTAAAGTTATTCCCACTGATCACGGCATCTTTGATGGCAGGAGGAGAGCCACAAGAGATAATTTTGCAGGCTGGCGGCATGCTGTTCCAGTTAGCCGAAGCATCACACACAAGTACCGGGGGACCCTGCAGGCTAAGAGAAAAGGTGGTTAGTCTGTAATCGCAGCTTGTATGAGGGTGGGGGCGAAAGCAGAGAGCTCCTTGCAAATACCTTCTGGCTGTGATCCTAGCCCCAGTGAGGTCAGGGAGAAGTCTCCTGCTGACCACTGCAGCCAGGATTTCCCCCCTGTTCATGGCTACCTTTGTGAGAACGACAGGGGAGCAGAACTACTGGAGAAGAAAGCTGACTGGGTCTGTTCTGGTCTGGATTGCTCTACTTATGCATGTAAGACTCCCATTGAAGCAAATGGAAGTTGTGCCATCTATGAACTGCAAGACTGAGCCATGTGTGCAGAACTCTGAAACTTGATTCACCCAAAAGAGCAAGGAAAACACGGATGCTGAGATTAGTTTTCAAAGTCATTCATTCTGTTTAGGTCAAGGAAGGTTTTTGCTAGCTGAGGAAAGGACTAAAGAGTTAAAGAAGTTAGCTGATCTTTTTGTTTCTTTAATTACGATAATAGCAGGGGATATGCACACTGTGGTCACTGCACAAAAGAGCCTTCAAAATACATCGATGGAACTGGTATTTGTGAAACAACACTACACATTGTCGTTTCATGAACTAGATTTCAGATACAAAAGAAGCCATGATCTGTATGATATACATTGTCTGGTTGGCCTAATTGGGCACTTGTAGACAAAATTTCCATTTACTTTAACAGGAGTTGTACTCAAGTTAGGATTGCAGGATTGAGCCCTCAGTGTAGATATAGAGCCTAGTTCTATCCTGCTTTGTACCTTAAGCAGTCGTTTACATCAGCTGAAAGGGAGCATGGAATATGTGTAAATCACTACCAAATCAGAATCCTCCATTCACTTATACCAGTGTAATCTTTTACACCTATTTGCATTCATTTGGACAGATGTAAATAATTGCACAAGGTGAAAGGCCAAGAAGAATCAGGCCCAGACTATGTATTTATATGTGTATTTGCCACAGATATAGACAATATTAAGGATTTTTTAATTTACACAGTAGGTTACATGAGTAGGGCTGTTTCTTTCAATATAATAGGGTTTATTCATTTTAACTGCCTGTTCACACCTGCCTCGATCCAGAAATGTAACATGAAAACAAAAACTTAAAAATAAATCTCTATTGTACTGATTTTATTCATCATTGATTCAGTTGCTTTCATTTACAGAAGGCTCTTTTTTCCTAGCATTTTAAAATCACTTGTAAATGAATAATGCAAATAATCTTGCATAAATATTAAAAGCTAATTAAGTGCACTGGAGCCTTTCTGGTGCAAATAATAACTGTTAAATATGATTCTGATATTGAGTTAATTTCCATATGTTTGAAATGTGCTTTACAGTTTGGTGATCAAGAGAATGAATTAAACCTTAATAAGATGAATGATGCTGCATGGGGCCTTCCCACAAAAATGTTGGCATTCTGTGTGAAAGACAGAAAGTGCCTCGAAGATGAAAACAACCGTAACTCTATTTTTGGATTCAGAGTTTATCTCGCACTCTCTACGTTAGACATGACTTAGCTAGTCCAGCAAATCTTGGTTTTATCAGCACCCTCCTGGGACTCTGACCACATGTGACTTGACTCTCCAGCCTTTTACCCGTATCCACTATTACAGATGTACGACACAGTAGAAAGGTACGTCATGCCACTCAATGTGTATCTTCCATTCTTTATGTCCTGTGGCCTAGGACATGTTGTTATTTCACAGGACGGAGCAGCATGACTCCAAGCACCGCTAGCAAGGCACACGGTTTCCTTTTCACCCAGCCGATTGTATCCTTTGTTACATCTGCAATGAAAAGAAAATCAATATAAAATACCTAAATCTTCTTCACGTAGGATTCTCCCAAAGCATCCCTTTCCTCCATCCCACCCACATGCATTAGGAACTGCACAGGATTAATGCTATGGAAAGAAGTTGGCTCTATTGGTGAACAGGCAAGTTTTCACCAGTTTTACGCGAAGGAGAATATTTGTGGCTCCAACTTAAATCAGAGATCTAAAATGGTTTTCTAAGCCAACGATTTTTCCCATGTAGCTAAGGAAACTCTTCCTCATCCTAGTAAAAATCTGTGTGATTTCTAGGGGTCAAATTTTCAAAAAGCACTTATGTGATTTAGAAGTGACTTAGACACTTAGGAGCCTAAATTCCATAGATTTCCAAGGAGACTTAGGTGCTAAAGCGCCCAATTCATTTTTCAAAATGGGACTTAGACTCCTAAGTGGCCTAGCCTCTTTTGAAAAACCCCCCAAAACCTAGGTCTTTTAGGTCTTGAAAATCTGGATAGACTACAAAGGACAAAAACACTGAGGGACACTGTTGTTCCAGTCTTTAAATATTCCTTTTCTATCCTGTGGACGTGTCCTCAAGTCCCTTCACCATCCTTCTAGCCAGGGGTAGAAGGATGGAGTTATACTCCATATCTCAGGAGACAGTATGGATGGAACAGTATTTGATCTAATGCTGAATATTTTAATTCAGAATTGCAGAAATATCAAACAGAGAGATTTCATTTAAAAAAAAGCAGTTTCTCTGGGAAAATGGGAAAAATTTACCCATGAGCCAAATTTGCCAAATTTTCATTAAAAAAATTAGGTTTTGTTCCCAAATCTGCAAAGTAAAATATGACTACTCCACAGGTCTGATGAGCATTTATGTGTCTTTCACAATATGTACAGTGGACAGTATTAAAAACACAACATTTCCTATTCTTCAGTGACTTATGTGATATCATTTACCCTGAGCACTCAAAGACCTTCCTACAGCTTTTCTTTAACCTGATGTCAGAGCAATTTGGCAGTCATTAGGGCAGCTAGTGTGCTGAGCCCACAGCCAATCATGCTGGCTAATACTGTTACACTGTTTCTCTTGCTGTCCCATCTGTCTGTCTGTTGCCACCTGCTGTCCTTTGTCTCGCTTAGACTTATAAGCACTTCAAAGCAGAAACCTATTTTTGCTCTGTGTTTGCACAGCACCTAGCGCAATGAGGTCTGGGTCTGTGACTAAGGTTCTAGGTACTACCATAATTCAAGTTAAAAAATAAAAATAGGGAAGATAGTGGGCAAGCTGAGTTTCTGGGGGTGCGTCTACACTTACAAATTAAGTCGACTTAATTTACTCTGCGTCTACACTACACTTTCCTTAAGTCGACTTAAGGAAAAATTAAGTCGACTTTATAAAACCTCATTTAAAGTTAACTTGCTGCTTAAGTCAACTTAAGCCAGTGTAGACGTGGAGTAGCCCTAAGTCGACTTTAAGTTGATTTAGGGGGCTCCAGGGCTTCCCCACTGCCCTCCCTGCCAGGGTGGCTGGCACAGCCACAGCCTGGCGTGCTCTGCCAGGGTCCCTGTGCCCCTTTGCCCCATTGTACCAAGCTACAATGGGGCAAAGGCTGAGCCCCCTGGCACTTGGCAAAGGGGTGCCCCCCTGCCACCGTGGACCTGTCCCAGGTCCACCTAGCCCCTACAAGTCAATCTAGGCATCCAGTGTGGACGCTCTAGGTCGATTTTGTAGGGTCCCCTCTAAGTCGATTTAAAATTTGAGTGTGGACATGCTAAGTCGACTTTGTTAAGTCGACTTAGCTAAGTCGATCTAAATTAACAAGTGTAGACATAGCCTGGGATAGTGAATGGGGAGAGTTTAATGGTGCTCACTTTACGGTACCTAACTAACAGTATTTCAAGGGCTTTGTAAATATACAATCCATTATGTGGAATAAATAAAACACTGTATATTGATTACTAATTACAGAATGCCTGGGTACAGTGCTCTGTAATATTCATTTTCTATCCTATGTATTAAAATAAATGCAACTGTATAATTTATGAAACCCACAAAAGGGTTAATGAGTGAGTGTTTTGGGTGGATTCTGTTCATTGTTCCATTACTTCCCACCTCCCCCAACCTTGTTCACGTTACTTACTCTCTTCTTAAACCCAAGTGTTTTTTCATTTGCTTCCAGACTTTTAATTACTACGCTGCTGCTCCAAACACAATGAATTTCCTACCTGTACAGCACCTTATTGCCGTAAGTAAAATTTGAGCCCTCAATGGAACCATTTTCTGGAATAACTGGACTACCACAGGATACAGCTGTAAAAAGAGAACATCAAAAACAGTTGTTTAGACAGCACAGGTCCAAGAATCAATGAAGTCAGTGTTGCGTTTGTTTATAGTCAGTTTCATGCTGAGGTTTTCAATGCGGCAGTGTTTGGGGGCTTCAACCACTGCAGGGAATGTTTATTAAAAGACAGCTGTTTCCACGGGATTATTTTTTTTTATTTTAAATTGTGCATCGCAATTAATTTGCCAGCGTCCTTTTACAAAACAGCATTTCAGGGAAAGTGGCCAGCCTTTAGGGATGTGGAAGCACAGGAGGAGTGGTGCCCAGATGCTTCACACTGCTCAAGCGATCACTGGTTCTCAAACTTTTGCAGGTCACCTACAGGATGCACTAGCCCCCACCGTCCCCAGGCTGAATCCAGCCATTTCCACAGCTCTCCATGATTCACTTACCACTGTGTGGCAACACTGTAATGTGTCCTGACACAGTGATTGAGAACCTCTGCCTTAGATGAAGGCAAAGCAATGATGGGCTTCTGTGTGCCGTGTCACAGGACCTTCAGGACTACAGTGTGGGGTGTGGGTTAAAGTAAGGGAAAAAATGGTCAGGATGGCAGGCATCGTGGGAGGAGTGATTCCGATTATGCCCAATTTTCTTAGCTTACAGCTCAAAGCAACAACAGTGACAGTGCACAACACTTGGCTTGATTTAAATTATAACTTTCTCACAGTCTACCTAGAAGGTACACTTTAAACAGAAGAGCTGAAGGGCATAGGATCATCTTGTTTCCCCTCAAGGGGTTTGAAGACTGCTGCAGCCCCTAGAAATACTGGATTTTGTGTAGGCATGTGGGTAATGGGGAGGAGGCAGCACTATTTGCTGTGCTATACCAAGGTGGGGTTGCGTCTGCCAGTGTGAGCTTTGATTCTGACTGGCTCCAGCTGACAGGATCCAATAAGGACCCCTGCTCAGGGTTACGTGCAAAGACCAACAGCAGAGCCAGTGAGGAAGAGAGAATATATCCCAAATGGTGGCGGAGGAAGACCAGCTGTGGCTTTGGAACAATCTGCTTCATGCACAAGGCATTTTGGGAAGGGGGCTGGTGTCCCCAAATAAAACCACCACCCTACCTCTCTCCTGTCCCAAGGAGATAAAGTGAATCAAGGGGTGACTGGTAAAATGTGATGCACACTTCAGGCCAAATTCCCTAATGGCTGATTTGAGATAAGCCACTACATTGACCACCTGGAATATACTAACCCTAAATGAGATTGGGTGCCAGATCCTAAAGTTGAAAAGATACAAGATGGCACTTGCTGGGATAGCCAAGGAGAGACTTGTGAAAAAATGGTCAACTTTCTGTAGTGGATGCAAGTCTAGAGTATTCTGGAGGAAACAGACACATAACTGGATGGCACTCATCACCCTCTAGTACATTCCTCACAATGGTGCACCCTATTTCTGATTGACCACTATAAGCCAGGCTGACGCACTGCCATGGGCAACTGTTCACCACTGTAGCCTACACTCCCACTGAGGATACGACAGATGCTAATAAAGATGTATTCTCTCGGAGATGCCACATGATGAACTTACTATACTTGCAGATATGAATGCCACACCAAGTTGGCTCAGAAATGATTTTGCGATTATTTTTGCTCTGGAACAATAAATGACAACTCTGTGATATTTCTCTACCTTTCTGCTTCTTATAATATTACCATCACTGGAAGTTGGTTCAGGCACTCAGAGTGCATCTACACTTACAAATTAAGTCAACTTAAGAAGGCTTGAGTCGACTTAAACTACTCCGCGTCCACACTGGGCTTTCCTTAAGTTGACTCAAGCATTTCCTTAAGCCGACTTAAGGAAAAGTTAAGTTGACTTAATAACACCTCGATTTAGTTCAACTTAAGCCAATGTGGATGGGGATTAGCATCTAAATCTACCTTATTAAGTCGACTTAAAGTGTTAAGTAGATGTAATAAGGTTGAAATGGGGCTATGTCTACACTTGAAAAGTTAAGTCAACTTTTGTTTAGTCGACTTAATGAGGTTGACCTTATTAAGTGGACTTAATAAAGTCGACTTAACTTTTCAAGTGTAGACATCGCCTCAGATATCCATTGGGAAACCTGGATATATAAAAATGGCTGGATGAGGAAAGAGCTGAACCGTATATTGATCCGGAATCATAGTACAGCAAGGTCATATTGGATTTACAGAGATGCAGAAGCCTCAGCAAATACTGACCATCCTCTCCTGGTTGCTAAAATGGCAATTACCCCCCTATTTCATTATGACAAATTAGGCACAAAACATCTGTGAAAATTCAGCACTTGCTAACAAGTATCATGTCACAGTGAATAACAAACACAATGCACTTGGCGCTCTCTTGGATAACAAAGAATCAACTTGGACAGCCATATGTACAGTCATCTAAGAAGCTTTAGATGTCATTCCAAATGTGAAAAAGTGATGCCCTTTGCTATCTGATGAGGCATTTCAAATTATGCAAAAGAAATCTTAGGCCAGAAAGTGCCATGAAAACACTGAATGCAAATGTTTACAAGGTCTTTTTCTAGTGAGAACAAGAGCAAAAGTGCATTGTGAAGCTTATTTTGAGAACTTGGCAGAAGAGGAAATAAGATCTAATACATTACAATCTGCATTCAAAGCTATTCAATAGCTTTGATACAAAATTGGACTTTGGGGGTGTTTATGCTCATCAATGAAGCTGTTGGTAAAACATGCTCAACTCAAGAAGTCCTGCAAAGACAGAAGGAATATTATGAGTCTGCACTTAGTCATCCTGAAGTGATTTCATGTCCAGATCTGGATGTTAGTAGGAGATGCAATCCCTGATCCTGAAACCTGGGTAAATGGCTCTATAATGGAACAGATGCATAATGCCATAAAGAAACTGGAAAGTGGGTATGCTCCTGGACCTGATGGTGTAATACTCAAATTTTTCAGGTGCACCATAGAGTCCATGTGTGGCATTACAGTACCTGGACAAAGCAGATCATCATCCCCCTGGAGAAAGGCCCACATACTGAGTGCAATCACTATTGGCTAATAAAATTCTGCTTTCTGTTCCTGGAAAAGTTTTTACACTTGTCTTACTTGCTTAGCTCCTGCCTCTTCTTCTGAAATGCCATTGCCTAGCAATTGGGCTCACTGCTGAGCGATCTAAAATGGACTTATTCTCCACCTTTTATGCGAGATCCATCCCAAATTCAATTGCCCTTTGACAGCAACATATACAGACCTAAAGGCTGCCTTGGATTCTGTTGATAGAGCTGTCCTGTGGAAGGCCATGATGATACAAGCATTACTGACATCCTCCTGAAGTGAATTCATGATCTACATAAGGACTCAGGGTTATGGGTGTGATGGGAGTTCCATAGCTCCAACAGGTTTTATACTAGATCCAGGTGAAGCAGGACTGAGTCCTTGCCCCAATCTTATTCTGCCAGGCAGTGGACTGACTCCTTGAATACCTCTCTGTGAATATCAGCGTAATTGTCTGTTCAACTTTTTTTACCAACTTGGACTATGTGGATGATGTTGTCCTCTTCGACCAGGATGCAAATGACTTAAAGAGGGTCTAGAAAACTTCTAGCAGATGGAAACTGCCCTGGGACTAAGAATTTGCTGGGCAAAAAGAAAAATTCAGAGTTGGTGCAAAAGTTGTGATACCAGATGTCTGTGCAGCCAGACAAACTGTGGAAGTAGTGGATGATTTCATCTATTTAAGTAAAAAATTGTCACGGATTGCCAGATATCCTAAGCTTAGTGGCCTCAGCCATGAAGAACTGCATGGAGTCAAAAGAAGGTGAAATTATATACAAAAGTATGGATTTATCAAACATCCATACTTCTGAATCTCTTGTATGGATCTGAAACATGGACGTTGCTTAACCAAGACAGCATGAGGCTTGAGGCTTTTCATGTGCATTGCCAGCAGCGACTACTGAGCAGATGATTTGATTTGATCAGTAACAGGGACATACCATTGAGAACTGGCCCCAAGGGGACTGAAGGCATTATCACTTTCTGCTGGCTGGCACTTCCTGGTCCTATTACCCAGCTCAGAAATAAAGTCCCCACATATCAAGACCTAGATCAGGGTTGAGGTCAAGAGGGGACATTGGCCAACAACAGTCTTCTACAATTAACCTGGGTATACAGTATTGCAGGGGTCCTCAAACTTTTTAAACAGGGTGCCAGTTCACGGTCCCTCAGACTGTTGGGGGGCCGTACTATAGTTTGAAAAAAACACGAACGCGTAGCTATCATGTCTGCTGCTGGCCTGTGTTTCTGGGTACTGGGTGGCAGGCGGTAATGAATCCACACACTTTTTGTTGGTGCTGTGGGGCTCCGGCCAGGCCAAGAGTGTGGGACTGACCGATTTTAGCCTGCTGGCCTGCTGTTGTGTAGGCAACTAGTAGGGACCCGAACGCGGTCCCGGGAGGGCAGAGCAGACCCCGGCAACGGAGACCGATCCTGGCCCCGTGCTGGGAGGCCGAGGCTGTCGGCAGAGCGGGGCCGGGTAGGCTCCGGGCCGGGAAGTCGAGGCGGCAGGCGGGTGGGAGCCCGGGAGCCTGCCCCCGCCGTTGCCCCGGCCGCATGGGGCAGGCAGGCAGGCACGCGCACATGTCCCGGCCCTGAGCCTGCCTGTTCCGCCCTGGGGGAACTGGACGCAGCGCTGCCCGTGGCCGCAGCAGGGGCGGGGGCCGGGTAAATGACCTTGGCGGGCCGTATGCGGCCCGTGGGCCGTAGTTTGAGGACCCCCGCAGTATTGTATGGTCGAGAGAGATAAGATCCACACCTGGAGGAGTAATAAGGAATGATTTTTTTGGTTACAGCATCTAGTCCACTTGTTCCCCTTCATCTTACAATCAACAAAGTGAGCCCTGAGTTAACTACTTCATAACTTCTTATTCAAAATAATACATAAACACACTATCTACAACACCTCTAAAATCCCCTATTTGGTAACATAAGGTATGTCTACAGTAGCAATTTCGGTCGACTTAAGGACCCTTAAATTGACCTAAATTATTCCATGTCTACACCTGACTTTCATTAAGTAGACTTACGAAATTCCTGAAGTCGACTTAATGAAAGCTTAAGTCGACTTAATAATAACCGCCCATTAGGTTGACTTAAGCCTTAAGTCGACTCCTTAAGTTGACTTAAAGACGGTGTGGATGGGGAGTAACCCTTAAGTTGACTTTATTAAGTCGACTTAAGGCCAGTTAAGTCGACTTAATAAGGTCGACTTTAAGTCGACTTAAAATCTACCTTATTAAGTTGACTTAACTTTTCTAGTGTAAACATACCCATAATGATTATAAAATGAATATTTCATGCTTATAGAGCAGGGGTCTGCAACCTGTGGCTCTGGAGCCACATGCGGCTCTTTGGCTGCCCCCTTGCGGCTCTGGGCTCCCCCAACCACTGGGGTACCCTGCAGGAGGCCCATGCCTGACTCTGGGCTTCCCCCAGCCACCCGGGACCCCACGGGCAGCCCATGCCAAGTTCCAGGCTTCCCCCACCCACATAAGGGGACCCTGCAGCAGAAATCCTGGCTCACCTCCCCGCACCTCCCACCAGGAGGCTACACCCATTGTGGCTCTCAAAACACTTTGTTATTGAAGGAATTTTAAAAAATGGCTCTTCTTATCTTTTGGGTTGCAGACCCCTGTTATAGAGGAATATAACTATACCCGCAGAGGACAATTCATGCCCCAAACCTGGGCCCAATCCCTGCCCCCCAGAAATTTGGCCCAGTGCCAGCCTCCTTTGTTCCCAAGCCCATATATGAGATCACTAATAATCCTATGGAGCTCTTCAACACCTGGAATGAAGCCATACAATATGGCCATGGATATTCAGTGCTATGGACCTTTACTCTCTAAGCACACGGTTGGTATTTTTAAGCCGGAAGTGATACATTGTTTCTAGGACACCACCCACCTTCAATAAACCAAAAGTTTGATTAATTCGAGATGGGTAATTGGGGTTGTGCTCCATCTATACACCTGATGTTAAGTGGTTTTTCTAATGATCCATAGAAAATCATTCCAATTCCTTCTTTTGCACCATTGTGCTGTAACACCAAATGTCCAAGAATTTTTATAATACACAACACAATAAACACACAGCAGTGCCCAAGAACAATACCTTCACAATATGGTATCAGATGGCTCCACTCTCCAGTCTGCAAACATGTGACTCTAGATGCTCCTATCAACTGGAAACCCGCTTCACAGGAGAAAGTAACTTCATCACCAACACGGTAATTGTCACCATAAGAATGACCATTTTCTGGATTTCCTGGATTCTTGCATTTTACTGGTTCTGAAAACAGAGCATATTAACGATAGGCACTGCAGCAACATTAAACATTCGTGCTTACAGAAAAGGCTGAGTGACATTTGTCTGGGCATTTTGTGAAAATCAGACATAAAAGAATGGTGAAAATACCTCTATGTATTTTTTAAGAATCTTCTCTGCTTTTCTCTGTTTCTGATGTAAGCTGGGTCCACTGTAATTTTGTGCTACTAATTTCAGTGCAGTTGAGCCCTCTTGCACTGGGACTGAACTAGTGTCATTATCTGGATACAACCACATTTTTCCCCGGCAGAGCAGTCCAGTATATTGGCTACTGGACTGCGAGTCAGGTGATTTATCTATTTCCAAACCTACCACTGTGCTGGCATTTGATCTTAGGCAAGTGAATTAGGTAAAGAATTTCAAACTTCCATATCTAAAGTTGGGCTCCCCAATCCCTATTCATTCACCTACATTTGATGTACTTCTTTGCGCATTTTAAGGTGCAGGCCTACTCTGAAGAGTGATGCTAGAAAAACGTCAATGAGGATCCAAGTTTATTGTCTCATGATTTCAACAGCAAACATGCTCCGGTCACAAGAAAGAAGTTAGTTATTTTTTTACTCATCATCTCTTCATCACAAAGAAGCACTTAATCTACAAATGGAGAATCAGTCTCCTTTTCTATTCCCAGGCAGCTGAAAATCTTATCTCATTACCTGCACATTTTTTGCCATCTCCTGTATAAGGAGGAATGCAAGTACAGACATAGGACCCATTTGTATTAAGGCAAGAAGCATGCTCATCGCAATCTGATCCAACAGCACATTCATCAACATCTGGAAAAAAAATGCGACTTGAGAGTAGTATTTGTAATCAACATCTCTTTCAATTTACATCACTCTAAAGATATGGCAGAATTGTTTTAAGTGACATAACTAAAAATCCACCATTAACTCAATCACTTCTCTAATGCACTCTAACAGAGGAAATAAAAATAAAACAATAATATGGAATATTTAAGCAAACAATTAATTTTGTATAAAATAAAAGATTGAAAACATACAGGGAAACTGGAAAGAGTTTATTACTCTACAGTCAGGCAATATTCCCACAGAATCCAGAAAATGTACTATTACACGAATTATTTTGTTTCTAGAAAGGCAAATATATAGGCATTTTAGTTCATTAGGGGGTGCTCTAATAGTTTGGGCAAAAGGACAGGAGTGAGGACTCGTTCACTGTAAAATCTACTCTAATCCCTCTTCACATTTCAGCTTCCTTATCAGTAAATTGGGGGGACGTGATTGCTTAGCCCAGAAGATAAACACTTTGATCACATAAAACTCAGAGTCCTGTCTGTGTTGAATAGACTGTTGTTACATTAGAAGCCTGCTGAGATGTTTGGAGTTGTCTGATATTGGAAAGGTGAAAATAAGATAGGTATTTATAATGATTATAATAATGATTGTGTGAATGACAATGGTGCCTATGAACCTCTATCAAAGATTTAGGTCCCATTATGCGAGGCACTGTAACAACCATCCAGCAAAAGAGACACTCTCTGCCCAGTTTTCTTCATGTCTTCTAATCACTGGCTTTCTACCATGGAGAACCCTGCTTTGTATGGATACAGTGAGTTACACGGTGTAGGGAACAGTTCAAAACTATCATGGGAGAAATCCCCAGCATCAGGGATTATTCCTTATATAAACCAGACCCTTCTGGGGCCAATCAAGTCTTCATTACAAACTACTCATTAAAACAAATGTTGCATGGGCTCCATAAATGCAAACACACTGCTGCAGTTATTGTCAGCTAAATGCCAAACCGCTGAAAATTGTGCAAAAACAAACCAAACCAAACCAAAAAAAACCCATAGCGACTGGGCAACAAACAAACAGAAGCAGGGCTGTTCACTCCTCAGGCATGTGTACTTATTCTCAATCACTTAACCAAGCAGTCCAATAATTCTAAACAGAAAGGGTATTACACATTAGTGCATGGACATGAAAAATGTTAAAGAGAAAAACATACGGGGAGTCTAATTCCCCACTGTCTTGCGCACATGCTAGCCAGCTTATACCTGTGTCAAGAGAGTGCAAAGTGGATATAAAATGCTATCAAATCACAAATACACGGACTGATCCTCCAATGCTCGGCACCTTGTGTAGTCATTTACACCAGAGCAATGGACATGTAAATGGGTATTCTGATCTGGTCCCATTATATATCCACTTTAAATTGACATAACTTACTCCGTAACAGCCAGGGCAAGGAGGAATGAGACATGCTGCGTTTCCCACCCAATGCACGCTCACTTTTCATAGAGGTAAATGACTTACACACCATGCCAGGCAGTGGAGACTCAGATCTCTAGTATGTAGTGCAAGGTCTGGGCTATTGCTTCTAACATCTTATGACTTGGGTTCTCAAGAAACAGTGCAAGGTTTTGGGAGACCCCAGACAGGGTGAATTTTAGGACCTGTTATAAAATGTATGTGTTTTCACAGGCTTTTTCTGCACAGGAGAGAACAGTGAGTGGCTAGAACAGATGGGATGAGATCATCTTGGGGTTGTAAAGAGTCTGTTGGAGGCTGTGCAGGGGAGGTTATGTTATAAAAGGAGTTTACTCTGGATTGGAAGATTTTCAGCTTTGTTATTAACACAGACTTTCTTAATGCTTTAATGAGCCTACAGTGTGAGAAGAGCGCTAGAAAAGTTGAAATAAAATAAACAAATAATTCAAATGCAAACCACACTGGGCCATATCGTGCAAGTCTTACAAACGCCAACCTCCCACTGAAGCCAATGGCAGTTTTGGGAGAGGATGAGGAGCAAAATTTAGCTGTAGCACCAATAACGCAGCCATATAGGAGACGTATCTCACCAAGGCAAGACGGCGAGATGCCATTCCAGCTTCCATTGTCAGTGCAGAACATCCTTGAATCTCCCAACAAATAATAGCCATTATTGCACTGGTAGGTAACTGTGCTTCCCGCAAAGAAATCCTCAGCAGAATAAAGTCCATTTTCTAAAGGCGGAGGCACTCCACAGCTGATCCCTACACCGCAGGGAAGAAGAGTAAAATCACATTAGCAGACCAGACATGTGCCAAGAATCACCTTGGTACAGTGCAGTTAGCACAAGACTCAGCGCTAAATACATGCCTGATGTAGCTCTACTGAAGTTGAAGAACTGTATTAGGGTGATTTTAGCCCTTAACATTTAGCTTTGGCTGTGACTGTCAGCGCACAGCTCGGAGCTTTTAGTGATGGCTTGTGACTGAGAAATGCACAGTGAAGACTGGGGTGAAGGAGCTTCGGAGGATTCATACACTTTCTCTGCCTGGGAAAACATGTGTATGTGAATAAGAATGTTCATACAGGTGAAGGTTGTTCACACAGCCCTGGAGGCTGGAGTCCTCTGTTTGGCCATAGAACAAGTTAAAAACTACCAGCAAAAAGGCAAGTTTCTCTGCACACCTCTAGACAATGTGTCTCGACACGGGTACGCATGGGACAGGCCTAGAAGTGAGAGGGAATTTCGGGCTCTATGCCTGAGCTGCCAACAAGGCTGCTAATCGTTTTCAGTTATGGGAACTTTAAAAAAAAAAAAATCGGGATTCAATTCTGTACTCTGCCACTGTGTATGACACCTTGGACAAGTCAGTTTGGACCAGGCTGCTATGGGAGCGAGGTGCCTGTATACCTTTCAAAATCTGGCTCTTAGTCCCTCTGTGGCTCAGTTGCTAATCTGTAAAATGGGCATACAGCACTTCATTACCTCACAGGAGAATGTGAGGCACTTGATACCAGGGTGACGGAGACCATGTAACTACCGTAGTTAGAGAAAACTACCGTTAACTTCATGAGTGACAATGCCAAAGGAAAAATATCACTGGAAGAGCACACAAGCCTTTTGGAAGTCTTTTGACAGCAATAAGGAAGAAATGACTCCCAGTGGACCAAGCTAATAGCAATAACTCAGCTCTCATTGAACTTGATTCTCAGCTTGCTGAAGTCAGTGGAAAGATCCTTTGTAATTCCAATGAGCTTTGGATCAAGCCTTTATTGCACTTTTCATCCATAGATTCCAAAACGCTTTACAAAGGAACAAAGTATAATTATCCCTATTTTACAGATGAGAAAATTGAAGGTCAGGGAGGTGAAATAATTTGCCCAAGGTCACACAGTAAGTCAGTGGCAGGGCTACGAATCAAACCCCCATGGCTGATTTCCAGTCTAATGCCCTCTCTCTTGCATCACACCTTCTCTCCCAAGACTATGAAATCAAAGATCAGCAGTAACAGAATTTTGTCATGTGGCTGCATCATTCTCACCTTTGCTGAAAAAAAAAAGTCAGCTAGAGTTGATTTGTTAAGTTTTTTTCCGAGTTTGCTTACAATCTAAGGGGCAAGACTGTGAGACACTGGATAAATCATCAGGTCTGTGTTACTTTTCAGGAGCCCTTCTTTTAAATGTATCCAAACAGAAGCCAAGATTTCCTAAGCCTGTTTTGTGATTGCTAGCGCAACAGTCTGCAGATGCAATTTGCTAACAGAACCCACTCACTTTCACAGCGGGGAAGAGGTCGAGTCCATTGTCCCAAATTTAGGCAGTGCTGGACAGAGTTCCCAACTATTTGGAAGCCGGGATCACAAGAAAGGCTCACTTTTGACCCTGGCTTTAAGTCAGTTGATGAAACCCGTAGATGAGGTATGGATCCTTCTAAAGATGGACAATCTGAGGACAAAATGCACACACAACAGAGGTAGCCTTAAATCAAAACAAATGTATTTGTTCTTTAAATATCTGTGATGCTGTGCATGTTTATCTGTGAGTGATATTCTTGGAAAGTATTCTATTAGATAATGTATCTATTAAAAACAGACTGAAAAGAGATTTGCAAATATTTCCAAGTAAAGGGAAGAAACAAAGAGATACCAACATATATTCAAATATTGTTAGCATGAATGAGTGGCAAAGACCTCCATCTGGCCCAGTATCATCATTCATCACTCTTTCAACATCTCAATACAGGAAGCCATAAATCTCTCTCTGAGATTCCAATGAACTTTTGTTACAAAACAATGGAATTTTAGGAATGAAGACTGAATGTCCTAACCATTAAATTATCAAAATAACTCATTCAAGGCCAGTAGGACAGGGGTTACAACATTGCACATTTAACCTTATAAACAGTATTACTGTGTTATTACTTGGAACAAAAACACTTCTAGGAGATAAAGTTCTAACCGGCACAAAATATGCTCCTGTAATCTATCTTCACTCTTCCAACAACTCCAGGCAGGAAATCGGGCCAGGCCAATACATTGCCTTTCTGCAGGTCTTCTGGACAAGAAGTAGCCAAGGATTTTACCTAAGAGTCAAAACACATGTTAGATAGAGTTTACTAACTAACAGGCAGCTTTGTAAGAAAAGAATGTGAACAAAATTCTCCTCTCGCATCTGCAGTTCTGGACCTAGAGTTAGGCCCAAAGCCCACTGTGTCAACGAGAGTCCTTCCATGACTTTACTGCGCTTTTCGACCAAGTTCATCGGTATTCCGCTCTTATTTGCCTGAATCACCTCTCGGCATCACTGCAATGGGAGAATACTGAAGCAGTTTAATCCTCGATGGATCTGACAGAAAAGTATTGTCCTACAGGTGCTGTCTGAAACATGTTAATTTAAACACCTCTATGTATCTCTGTTTGACAGAATGGTGTATTTACCTAACAGCTTAAAAGGAGGCCAGGGAAAAAAATCTGACTAGATTATCTCAAGTATTTGTAAAGGGAAGCTTTCGCCATTAGAAACAATGGGGGATGAATTTAGAAGAGTGATGGTCCTGAAACACTTTTATTTCTTCTAAATTATGACAGAAAACACAGCATAGAGCTTAAAAAAAAAGACAATTTCTTGTTTCCAGGACTTAAGTTTTCTAAATTCCTTAAATAAACCAGGCTGTTACATGACTCTGTAAACCACTATGGGTGCATCTATACTGGCATGTTAGGTCGACTTAAGAACGCTTAAGTCGACCTAAACAAAGCCGCGTCCACGCTGGGCTTTTATTAAGTTGACTTAAGCATTTCCTTAAGTCGACTTAAGGAAAACTTAAGTTGACTTAATAACACCTACTTTTAGATCAAGTTAAGCCTTAAGTCGACTCGTTAAGTCAATTTAAGGCCAGTGTAGATGGGGATTAATGCTAAGTCGACTTTATTAAGTCGACTTAAAGCCAATATAACGGCTATCTCTACTGTTAAGTCAACTTAACAAAGTCGACTTAAAATGTAGCCATTTGTTAAGTCGACTTTATGTTGACTTAACAAAGTCGACTGAACTTTGTAAGTGTAGACATAGCCTATGGGCCAGATTTTGAACACTCCAAAGTTAATGGGAATTAACTTGAAACAGAATTGGGACCTATATAAGCAAGACCTGGATATGTAAATGGGTAAAAAAAAAGTGCTATGTTGGTAGAGGATGGACAGATACCCTTTGCTGGACAAAATTTTTTTGAGGGAATAGTTTTCCATACAATATGCAGTTTAGTCAAAATTGCAATCTTTTGTGTGAACATATTGATGCTGACCACACTTTCAATGGGAAAAAGTAAAAACAAATCATTTTGACTTTCTCATTCAATTGTGACAAGTTTAAAAACATTTAGTTTTCATAGCCTCCTTTTGAAACATTTTGATACGTATTTGAATTTTCCTAATCTATTATCACAATGATCTTATTATATTTATAAATATATATATTATGTTAAATTTAATATTTTACAACATATTAAGCTTTGATAATATCAAAACTTCATGTTTTGATAGTTCCGAATCAGAATTTATGGGAAATTGCAGGATTTCTTTCTGATTTAGAAGGAAAATTAATTTTGCAATGTCAGATTTTCCGGTTCCAAGCATTTGTACCTGAAGGCAGCCAAGTCATGTACCACAGCTTCATTACGCAATGAGACAATAGAAACATCACAACCAGAACATACAGCCAATAGATTAAACCTGGTTAATGAGACTCAGTCATGGTTTCCTGCAGAGGATGCAGGCATGGCAGTGCTTTGAGCCCCAGACTATTGTTATGACAATCAGGAAACATGTAAGGGAGGTATATAGAAAGAATGCACGGATGGTTCTCTTCAGCATTCCATTCAGTACTCAGCAACTGGAGCACGTGCTTCACTGTGTTAAGCTTACAAAAAGCTTAACAGGCTATTGGTGGACTGCTTTTGATGGGAAGATTCATTACGGAACAGCCACAGAATGCAGAAGACCTTCACTCCTCACCATATTAGAACTGCCAGAGCTGCAGTGTTGCACTGAAAACCTAAGTAAACTGCGTTTCTACAGGAGAGGGCAAAAGGGCTTTCACAGTGAGACAGCAGATTTTGACAGTGGATATTTTAAAGAGCTAGAAACCAGCATCTTGGTGATACCTGGGCGAAATCACAGTGATATCCGGCACACAGTGAACTGGAGGTCCTTTGACTGTCTTGAAAACTCTTTATGCAAGATTTGCTCTCTTCATTAATGGATTTCTGTTAATGACATGTTAAATATACTTCTCTTTTCTCCTCGCAGTTCAGCAGCCAAACAAATATCCAGCATGGAGTAAAGCCCTGTGTCCTGTACCCAAATCGAGTGTATAATATATACAGGGCTCCACTGTAAGCCATACATACTGGTACAGTGTGGAAGAGGGGTATATGTTCGTTTAATGGGTGTTTTCCTCACGAGGCATCGGCACTCAGAAAAGCTAAAATTTGTTGTTGTGATCTGTACATGCCTGATACATGTGGGACAGAGGGTTGATTTATTTTCTGTGTCCTTTCAATAAAATTGCAAATATAGAGCATTAGTCACCAAACAGAAGTGATTTGGGGCTAAGGACCTAGCCTGCATAGTACTTTAAACTATGCAGTTACTGAGCTAAAGTGCTATAGAAAAAAATGTAGAGAGGTTTGAGGCCATGGGAGGCCACGTTAGAGAAACGTGGTCTTAGTGCATGCTGACTGCATCACCTGCAGGAGACGCCATGGTTCTGTTATGCACACAGAAAAGATTTTAAGTCTCTTTAAAAGTGAGTGTGTTATGGGCTTTTTTTTAAAAAAAAAACATAAAACCTGGGATGATTAGATAGCTGAGTGAGGAAAGTCTTGGAATCATCCATCATCAATTTCACCGTGGTACACAGGAAAAGAAATTAAATCAGTTCCTGGAATATAGTCTAAAATCTCTTACATAAACTATAACACCATAACTTCACGGCAAAGGCCCCATTTGGCATATTACAGCTCTCCCTAGCTGGCCTGACAGAAGCTGTTTAAAGTGATCAATGCCCTACAGAGGACAAATGTGCAGTAAAAGAAGGTTAAAGGCTTCCATCCCTCTTATATGAAGAGCAGAAGTGCCCCTCTGAAGGAAGATGGTTATTTAATTATGAAAACATGTTCATAACTGAACTAGTGAATTCCATGGTTGTGCTGGAGAGTGACTAGTAATTCCCTGGTGCAAAAAGAAATGTTTTCTATGGTCACATGCAAAATCAGATTAAAAATTGAGAAGAATAATCAAAAGCAGCCCAAAGAGGAAAGCATTAATGTGGTTTAACCTCCTCTCTCATTGGACACAATGATGGACTGGAAGTGGATAGGCCTGCTTAGGAGAACAGACATGAAAATCTGTGCAGAAAGCCATGGAATATTTCATCTTGGATGCAAAAAAAAGTCTGTGGCCTATGGAAAATGTGTGGTTTGGTCCCTGTCCTATTTCTGATGGATAAGTGTCCACTCCACAAACGTCACAGTTCGTTCCTTGTTGGCAGCCTGAGTGAGGACAGCAGTGTGTTCTCACCTCATTCTGTCTGATATACAGTGAAGTATAAAAGATTGTAAGACTGGATGGAGTTGATGCATGGACCAGGCTCCCGCAGCCTGACTTAATTTTTACCGAAGCATCTTCAAAAAATTCCTCCTGTAGCATAAAAGCTGAAACATGGTCTTAGCTAGGACTTCAGAATGTTTTGGAACCATTTGGAATTTTGGGGGCTATCTCCCTAGTGCAGATCCAGGGTAAAAGGATACTGGATGGGGCAGGAGAGGGAGAGTGGAATGGACCTTGTATTCTGACTGACTGATGTACAGAGAACTTCGTTTTCCACTGCTGTCAGGTCAGCATCTTTCATGAGCATTAATCTTAATGAAAAATAAAACAAACCAGGAAAACCTCAACTCAAACTCCAGCAAAAATGAAAGAGCACTGGGCTTGGTCTGAAGAAGATTAATGTGTTGATGGTCAGCTAAGAATACACAGAAAGAAGTGTTAAAAAATGTATTTAGCCTCTCCTTTTTTCAATTAGAAACATATTCTGTACATCATTGTTCTGTTCTGATTCCTGGAGGCTTGTAGGAAGATAACGTTTATCAAATCATTTCAGTGAGCTAAGGCTCTAGCATATAAATAACTTTGAAACAAACAAAGACAAGGAAGATAATTTACTATTTCAAGCTCTAATAACAAAAGGGATAAAAAGTTTATGGGAAATTTACTTGACTAGTTTTCCTGTTACAGTCCAATACGTTTTTAAGCCTTAAGTCCATGGATTATGATACATACCACAACTGAAGAGTAGGATTTTCAAAAGCACTTTTCATTGGCCTATCTCTGTTCCTGTGGAAGGCAGTGGGGGTTTTGCATTCCTGTCAATGGGACTGGAGTTATGCCAGGACTGAAAGCGCTTTTGGAAATCCTGCTTGAATAGTACAGCAATCAAGACTTCAAGCATAGGAAATTAACACTTCTTCAAACTCACATCCACATAACCACAATGCACAAAAATCCCTGAGACTTCAAATGAGAATCCAGACCTCAAAAACACACATAGTGCAGAAAATCTGTGGCAGAAATTGTGGGGTAATGTTGAACAAAGGAAAACCGCAAAACGGTATAAGGTAAAGCAGAAATAAACACTGCATCAAAAGAGGGACAGCCAGACACTGGTCTGAAAGATTTCTTATCTTTTGTATCTTATTAAATGTATTATTGTTTTAAAAAAAACAAAACAGAGAAAATTTAAAAAGTAAAATCAGATAAAGAGCAGGTACTTGCTTTCTTCTGAGGGGAAAAACAAGGCAGAGACATGTTCCTGAGAGTCCTGGCTCATGCCGAATATTGATCCTGACAGCAGGATCAACATTTCAAACCTGAGGACCTAAAGTCTGGCACCTAAATCCATATTTTTGGCACCTAATCCAAGTGGCCTGACTTTCAGAGGTAAGGTTAGCTTTAAGTCAACTTAACAAAGTCGACTTAACTTTTCTAGTGTACACATAGCCCCCTGTCAACCTTATTAAGTCGACATCATGCTTTAAATCGACTTAATAAGGTCAATTTAGGCGCTAATCCCCATCCACACTGGCTTTAAGTCAATTTAAGGAGTCAATTTAAGGCTTAAGTTGACCTAAAAGGAGGTGTTATTAAGTCGACTTAAGATTTCCTTAAGTCGATTTAAGGAAATGCTTAAGTCGACTTAATAAAAGCCCAGTGTGGACGTGGCTTTGTTTAGGTCGACTTAAGCTTCCTTAAGTCGACCTAAGTTGCCAGTATAGATGCACCCTTAGACTCTGATCATATGCCACCGAAGTTAATGGGAGAGTTTTGTTAATGACTTCAGTAAAAGCAAGATCAAGCCCTTAGTGTTTCCCATGTAAATGAGACTTTCACAGCAAGTTCTCTAGTAGATTTCATGGAGTTTCCTCCATTCTCTTGTAGAGAGGGCTCTACTATGGGTATAATGCATTTTGTGTATGATTTCTCCTTCCCCTTCCCTGTCTCCTCCAATGGAGTTGGTTATTGTGGAAAGGCTCCATCAAAAAGGAAGACAGACTTCAATTTTAATCTTACTGCACATGTACTGATACATAGCTATAAAAGTATCACCTCAACAAGGGGCCTGATCAGTGAGAGCTGTATCATGCCAATTAGGCAAAAATGCATTAATACTAGTTTACATTTTCACTCCTTTGCTTAGGTTCCAAACTTTTAAGTAAACATTCACCTCCTGTGGGGACAGGACATAGTTCCAGATGTTGAGTTGGCTAAGAGAGCCCACAAAAGATTCTGCTGGGTTGAATCCTTCTCCTTTCTGGTCTTGCTCTTGTCCAAGTATTAGTGCGCCACCACCTAATCACAAAGAAAATTGAAGAAGCTACTGTTCTGCACAGAGACTGATGATGGCAAATATAGTGAAAACTGTCAAACACCCAAAGAACCCACAGAAATTGGTGATCTAGTAGCAGTGATCAGTAAAGGTAAAACTAACCTGTAATGGAAACTGGGAAGACTTTTAAGCAGCTGTTTAAGAAAGGCCTTTTCCTCTCAGAGTTTACCCTTAAAACTAGGCTTTTCTGTAAAGCATGTGACAGTGGAACTAATAATATAAGTCGCATAACAGACTTCACAGTAATAGCTAGCTAACTGTTGCTTTAAATTATACCTTATCAATGCATCAAAATTACCCAAAGAGTTAAAATACCACAGAGAAAAAAGGAGCAATTGATTCCATACATCTAAACCGTATGTAAAACTTGGTGGTAAATGCTGGACTTCCCCACACAAGTTAATTCTGTTTCATCTCATCTTGTCACTAACATCGAAGATCAGTTTGTGGGTAGTATCATGCGGGTAAGGGCAAAAGGAGCCAGATGCATTCCCACTGTATGTCAAGGCTTCAGAGAGAACCATAGTGTGGTTGGGAATAGAGGGATGGCACACAGAAGTTGTGCTATGTTTCAGAGAAGACTGTTCCAAAATGGTATTTCAATCTGTGGGCTGTGAAGATAAAACATTTTAAATACTCATCTGTGTAAAGTATGGACCCTTCCACTGTTCTTGGACTCTCCTAGGAGATTACATACTGCATATCTTTTTTAACACCACAATGCAACGGTTGTTCTGAATGGAACACCCTCCAAATACTCTACAATATACAATCTGTTCAGGTCTTTAATTTTCAGGCAGGTAGTTAAGGACTTAATCATCCTCCTGTTGATATCATGGGGAAATCTGCCACCGATTTTAGCGGGGAATAGTTTAGGTACTATATGAACCGACAACAAACAAATCCTATTTTTTTCCTCATATCAAAGGAAATAGTGAAAGAAGTGAACAAAACCCAGTTCTGTCATTCATACCTTAGTGAATGTAAAAACATGTCATATACAGCCAGGAAGGGGTATTATTGTAATCAGACTCCATCATAAGGCCTGAGAATTATGAGAAAACCCCCTAATTTTCTTACCGCCAAGTATGTATTCCAAACCAAAACCACTCCTGAGTTTAACCAGGATGAGGCAACCAGTGATGAGATCTATTCTCACTAAAACATCCTCGAGTCCATTTAACATAGGCTGGATTCTGCCATCCTTACTCAGCCTGTGTGAGACATTACTCCATGAATAGTCCCATTGTTTGCAGTGAAAGACTATTCATGAACTAAGGCACTATCCAGCCTGAAGGAGAAAGAAAGAATTGAGCCTTACATAAATGCTGAACGTGTTAAACAGAGATAAACAAAACTAACCAAGCCCTACAATAACAAGAGAGAAGAGACAACAGAGTCAAAAATTGTTAACAAGCTATACCGGGGATTTTTGATCCTACAGAGAGACCACTGCCTCCATCCGATAACTTCCCATCAATGTACACATTCCAGGCTCCATCCGTACATGTCCAGGTAACTGCAATGTGATGCCAGTTCCCGTCATTCACTGAGGGACAATCTGTGATCCTCTCTTTCCCATTCACATAAAGAACCCAGCTGCATCAAAAGGAGATACCAAGGCACAGTCAATCAGATGTGGAGGTTTAAGTCACGTAGTACTCTTTTTCAAGAAAATAACGTTTTCTTTGTGCTTTTTACTCCATATGCAGGATGTGTAGTTTATGGAAAGAGATTAAGTTTCTCCAGCTCACACAGGATGTCTTTGCTGTCATATTTGTTTTCAAAGAAAGGTTGGGGGAACGATCATAATCATACTCACAGGAAGTGAATAAGGGTCATTTTTCATATATTTAGCTTTGTAAATACTACCAAAAGGAGAGGAATTTCAATCATATATTTCTGTGGATTTTTAAACTTAAGCTGTTCTTGGTGTCTCACATTGGCCCGAGGGTCACAGCAATCAATATGTCTAAGAGAAAGCTCCTTTTTTAAGATAAATATTACATTAAATACAATCTTTTCATTTGGTACAACATAACAGGAGGAAACATTCTGCCTTCTGAGCACTGCTACTTTGTCACAGACACCACTGGCAAAAAGTAGTTTTGGAATTAAGCCAAGGTAGAAATCAGTATAAAAGGGCAACTCCAGCTGCACAGTTTTGATTCAGTTTCAGGTCTGAACTTCACCAAAGACAGATGTTATTGGAATTTAGTGTTTGATTTCAGACTCCCCCCATCAACTGAAATGCAGCTAAAATCTAGGAAGAAAGAAAATATCACCACTGGCTGATTTACCCATTGTAATCTGTTAGCAGAAATGCATTGTCACTTCCATTCTCCACAGCATAAGAAATTGGAGTCCCATAGTTAGTAGTATCAGTTGATTTCATCCAGAACGCACAGGTGATGTCACCAAGTGATGGGAAAATATTGTCAAGCATGACATACCCATAGATACCAGACACTTCAAAATCCAGATTAAACCCAGAGGACTGTTCTGCAATAAATAAGAACAATTTTCAGATCTATTCTTCTTGCATATGTATCAACAAATTAAATACAACTTAATCAAATGCAATAAAAATAAACACAAGCAGACTAAAAATATTTGCTTTTTCATTTCTAGCCTACACAGTATTCATATGAAGCTTTCAATATCTAGAGAATATGCAGGGCTTAAGAAGCACAATAAAAAAAAATCTCATAGTTTCCTGGTAGATAATGAACATGAACCTTTCACAGCACAGGATATGCCTTTTTGCCTTCTGTGAAAGAAATAGCATGTCCCCCTGGCTATCCTACATCCAAAAGTGCCCAACTGGACTTGTGAATAAAATGGGACCAAACAGAGACATGGTTCTTTATTTATGGAATTAAAAGGCCTATTGTGCAGTTATGGAGCAGAATGTGTATCCTTCATGTTCAAGGTATTGCAAGGTGCTTTACAATGAAGTAAAATGAAAACTTCGTGCAAGTACAGCACCCATAATGCTTTCCCATTCTCTACTCTGCTTTCGCAGAGAGCCCTGGGCATTAGAAACTGTTCAACAGAGAGAGGGGATGAGGCATAGATCATTGAGGAGCTTGTCTTCTGCCCCTTCATAAAAATTGCCAGTGGATCTTTAACCTTGTCTGAAGATCCAGCACATATGAGCAAAGGTTATCATAATCATGACCTGCCTAAAAGACAAATGTATTGAGCCAAATTTATCTTCCCTGCTACCTCACTGAAGTGAAAGGAATTTCACCAGGTTTGAATTTGACCAGTTATCTTTAAGACTGTATAGTGAAACCTTATATGCTTTATCATGTCACTATCTGAGAATTTCTGATACAAAGTGTGACAAGAAATGTGTGAAGTACAAAGAGGTAAAGAATGAGGATGTATGGATATGTCTACACTAGCAATTTAGGTTGACTTAAGGAAGCTTAAGTTGACCTAAATAAAGCCGCGTCCACACCTGACTTTCATTAAGTTGACTTAAGCACTTCCTTAAGTCAACTTAATAACTACCGGTCTTTAGGTCGACTTAATGCCTAAGTCGATTTGTTAAGTCGACCTAAAGCCAGTATGGCCTCCCTAAATTGACTTAATTACAAAAGTTGACCTAGGGCTGGGGACAAGGGAGCTGCAGTTCCCCCCCGGGGACAAGGGAGCCACCTGTGTCTCCCTTGTCCCTGGGGGGAGCCGTGGCTCCCTTCTGCCAGGGAGCAGTGGCTCTCTTGTCCCCGGAGGGAGCCCCGGCTCCCTTCTGGCTCCCTGGCAAGAAGGGAGCCCCGCTCTCTTCTCCCCGGATCCGTGTGGTTCCCAGCAAGAAAGGAGCCGCGGGTCCCTTCTGCCGGGAAGCTGCGGGTACCGGCAAGAAGGGAGCTGTGGGTCCCTTCTGCCAGGAAGCCATGGGTCCTGGCAATAAGGGAGCCATGGGTTTCTTCTGCCCGGGACCGCGGCTCCCTTCTCAGCAGGGAGCCGCAGCTCTCCGCTGTGTCTACACTTGAAAAGTTAAGTCGACCATATTACATCGACTTAACAGAGTTGACTTAACTTTTCAAGTGTAGACATACCCTATGAAAGAAGCCCAGATTCATTTTTACAAGCCTGTAGTGCATGACAGGGTACTGTGCTTTTAAGCAAAGAAAAAACATTATCGAAATACTGTTTACTATCAGACATGATATTAATTTGTATTTACAGGCTGCATTTGAAATTATTATTTGTATTGCGGTAGCATGGAATAGCTTTGCTTGGGGTCAAGACCCCACTTTGCTAGCCACTGTACAGGGAAGCCATATGGCATCAACTCAGCCAGCATAATTCTTGCCCAGAGGCTTTGCCAAGCCACCTTTTGCTGACACTCTGATCCTGTGTACCTGTTTCACATCTGCTGCCTGTAAAGCCAGGGGGACATTTACAAACGTACGAGTTCAAGGCATCCACACAGGTCGCATGGTTTAAACAGGGATTGGATTCACACTCATTGATGTTCACTTCACAGTGCAGTCCCGTGTATCCTGTCACACACTGACACCTGAGGATGAAAACAAAAACATTCTTCTGTTGTGGCTGCTTTGAAAGCTCACATATCTGTAGATTGGAAGCACTCTGTTTCTGTTAGTGATCCGGTGACATTACAAAAAGCCATAAAATGAGAGAGGCACTCCAATATTATGGAATCCTGAAATTCACAACTGGTTACTCTCTGTAAAATGGGCCAGAACAGAACATCCCATAAACACCAGAGAAGTTCAGATCTGGATCCAGACACCCATTCTTTGGTTCAGGTTTATCTTTATGAAACATAAAAGTAGAAGAGATGAAGGGCTGAGGTACATCAGTGCCCTTATCTTCACCAACCTTACAGCCACAGGAAACATGAAGATATGTGATACACAAATCGATTATCACTGTTCAGCACTATAGTAGGACCAAGGGCCCTCACATACCAATACAGCTTCAGGAACACAGAAAAAATCCTGTAATTTCTTCACCCGGTAAGGGTGACAGCCTGACCACACTTTCACCTTCTACCCCTTCCCGGCAACATTCCCTGTGTAACCCATATGCCTGAAAAGGCTATCTCTGAGAGACCTGCTGAGGGTGGGTTACTGTTGTTGGGCAGATTAGCGACCCACAACTGGAAACTTCCAGAAGCAGGGAGTGGTAGCAATTTGAGCATGCTCCACAGTGTACCCTGCTGGTGTGATCAGTCAGATGACTGGAGAGCAGCAGCCTGAGCAGACAGCAGGCAGGAGCTGCCTTGAGGGGAGACCGTGTGCTCAGTGTTCTGGAGAGGAGCTGAGCCAGGAGTGAACAAGATGTTTTCTCCATGTAAAGGAGTCATTTGCGACAGACCTTGCAGACATGCATATGGGACTGAGGGCTGGTTGCAGAGGAGAAGAGAAAGCCTGCATGTAATGCTACAGAGGATCCCAGCAGAGAAAGAAGAGGACAGCGATTTCTTGCCACTCGAGCTTCCACACTGGAACAGAGACTGTAGCTGAGAGTTGGGTGAACTCCACACAGACTTTGGGACTCTTGGGTATCTTTCATGCAAGGGATTGTTCTTGGTTAATTGTAGTTTGTTTTCTTAGGATAAGGTTCATTTAGTTAGTAGTTAATAAAGTTCATTGTTATGTTTATTGTAGTAGTATTTTAATGTGTGAGTGTAGCTCTGAGCAAGCTTTGCCGTGAGTCCTGTACAGACTGGATCCTGGGTCTCCAGCTGCTTTCCCCATAGGGATTGGGATTGATTTCTGTGAGGCCCTGGAGAAGGGCAATTTAATTAATTTTAGCCCACCCAAAGGTTACACCTGCAGTATCCATCACACCTTTAACAAAAGCTCAAACAGCATGACACTGTTTTCTTTTTAAAATGTCCACCTTTCTCCCCCAACACCGTGCACATCAAGACCACCTGAGGGGTCAACCCTCCAGCCTTTGCTAAAATCTTTGGGGAAACCCAGAGACTGCAGCACATCTGGCTTTGCATATTGCATGAAGTCACTAAGCTGGTTTTCACCTGAAGCTGTTGATACCATCTTTGCATGTGGCCCCATTCTTACAGGGTCTGCTGAGACACTCGTCAATGTTTTTTTCACACAAGGCTCCGGTAAACCCAGAGAGGCACTTGCAATGGAAACTCCTGATGCGATCCTCACATACTCCCTTGTTTAGACATGGGTTGGAAAGACATTCATTCACCTCCATTTCACAGCGAGTGCCTGGGAAGTGAGAGAACAAGTCAAAGACTTATACTTAATTTTAAAAGATTAAGAACAATGAGTAAGCAATTTCCAGGATCCAGAGTCTCAGACAAATCCAGAAGACAATTAAAATTATACAGAACAACAGATTAGCTGAGTGCCTGGCTTTTTATCTCAGTGTAGGATATACTACATTAATAGGATGCAATTGTAGAGGAGATGCAGGAATCAACTTCACAGTTATAGAAATACATCTTCATTACATGTTGTCAACTTCTTTTAAAATAAAGCTTTTACTTGGAATGTGCAAAAATGAGTGTTACCAGCTTCATTAGTATGTTGGGTCAAATAAGACACACTGTATGTCACATCTATCAGTTTGTAAGTGGTAAAGTAATATGCAGGTGTCAATACAGGTTAAGGGCCTGATCTTTCATGACCAAAATCCCGAGGAACCCTACACTACCAGGCAGTTTTGTGTATAATGAGCGTGGAATGAGCACCAAGGATATTGAAACACATGCAGTCAGATGCTGAGAAACCATTCTGAGTAAATGATGAGAGATACAGAGGAGAGAGAGCATTGCTACCGTGTAAATGATGTTGGAACTTTTTCATTTTTTAAGAAAACTATCCAGGTGTTTAATTGTGCATGAAATTCCAAGTTGTGACATATGTAAAATTGCAGAAACGGCATAAGATTTGAAGTCAAAGCTTTGTGGCAATCTGGAAAAAAAGCGTTCTTTAACATGACACAAAGCAAAATTGCAGAGCTAACTGGGATGGGAAGCAGCTTCTAACACAGATGGGGAGGATTTGGCCCATGAGCATGTGATATAATAATAAATAAAAATACCAATAATATTTAACATTTATTTATCAACTCAAAGTATTTCCTCAAGCTGGATATTATTATTCTTTGCTCAAGCTCATGCAAAGCCAGAAATATAACCAGAGCTCATGTGCCTGATGCCACCAGACCACATCTTCTCGTTTAGATATGACACATGCCCAAATCAATGCATAAATATAGCAACTATAATCCTGAATTACACTATACCCTTTAGTGAGCATAAGGTAACATGTTTCTGGTTAAAATAAATAAAAACTACATCAATCAACAACTATGGCTTACCTGTGAATCCTTCTGCACATGTGCAGTGATAAGCGTTGACATCATCACCGCAAAGTGCTCCATTCAAACATGGATTGGACATGCATTCATTTACATCTTCCTCACACAGTAAACCTTCAAACAAGGAGAGGTACAAGACATGATATGTACAGTATTGTAACACGTACATAGAACATATCCTGTAGTGATTGGTTTTGAAAGCCATAACAGCAAAATATTATTCATGCCATAAAAGGTTATTGAGAGCAGAAGATAAAATCTCTCACAGAGGCAACTGGATGTGAACAGTTGCTCATCCAGAAACATAGTTATTGACATTTTGGAGGCTGTGGAGCCCAAGGTCTAAAAAGCATTCAGCACACTTATCATTTTAATTCATACTGACGTAAAAAGCTTTTATAGGGCACAAACTGTTTAGATGGAAAATGTTAGGCCTTTTTATAACGGCCCATAGGAGAAGGAAGATACCTATTTGATACCTTATTTTATCACTAAATTGCTGATTAAGACCTTGATTCTGTTGGACGAAAGCAGATGGCATGTGAGTAGTTTTGTTGAGAGAGAGAGAGAGAGTGAGAGTGTACACTCAATAATGTTTCTGTTCTAAGACAAAAAGGTGAAAAATATATCAATTAGGCACCCATACGATTGCTCAAATGTTTAAAGTTAGGTAACGGCATAAGTGTCTTGCTGAATCAGGACCGTACAACATTAGGTATCATTAACATTTTTCCACAAAGGTGCCTAGTTAAAATTTCTTTCACTGTCATTCCTTTGTTCAGAATAGAAGTGTTACTAAACACACACACATGCGTGTGCGCACGTAGAGCATCCTGAATGTTAATCCCTTTACTTCACAAAATATTACCGGACACCAAAGGTTTTCTCTGTCGAATGGGCCAGATTCACCCTTGTTATAATTCACTGGAAGCCAGTGAAGAAACAAGGCAATTACATCACTTCTGTCACCTGTATAGCCTGGCTGGCACTGGCAAGTGAATGTCGCAATACCATCTTTGCAAACTCCACGATTGAGGCAGGGGGATGACTTGCACTCATCAATCTCCTTTTCACACTTTAAGCCTAAAATGAAAAGGGTTACAACTGAGAACACAAAAAGAAAGCTGAATTAAGTCACTCAGAAATGTGGTGGGCATTATGGACCATTATTTGCTTCAAAACACAGTAATTTTCCAGAGACCTGTGACAAAATGCTAGCAGATCAGGCAATAATAAAATGCAATCTGATTAACTCCAGATTTTCAAACTTAACACATTACTACTTTTTATTTTTTTAAGTAAGAAAATAATGGTTGAGGAATATAATGTACCGAGTTGCTTTGAAGCAACTGCAATGTTCACACTGGATACATGCGAAGGTGGACCTAATGAGATTGATGGACTGTAGTGTGAGTTTCTCCAACCCTCCCGATCACAGCTACGGTCAAGTGGTGGGATTTTCAAATGTATTCAGTCTTGGTTGAACACTACTTTTACTGAAGTCAATGGGGACGTTACCGTTAACTCCATTAGAAGCATAGTGCAGGCAAACGCAAGTCTTTTGAAACTCCCACTTAGAGAACAAACAGTGATAAATCATACAACAACAAAAGGCAATAGCTCTTCATTTTTTTAAAGAAGTATGATGAATAAAAAATAATTTGTGTCAGCAACAGACATTTCCATTAATTATATTACGGTGCTTTTCCTGCTGGGTGTGTCATGGTCTTTTATAATCGCTCCTTAGAACAGAAGTTTCTAACTACCTCATATTATGAGACCACGTCCCCCCTACACACACACTTTACCTGTGTATCCAGGTGGGCACATGCAAATGTACCCACTTCCAAGTTGTTTGCATGTGCCATTATTATGGCATGGTTCCCGGAAACACTCATGAAAAACCTGTCAGAGATGGGAACAATACAGTCATCAAAGAGGTGGTGATACAACCATGCATATTGCATAGACAACTATCTATTCCAAATCTAAAGAGCAAACTCTTTTATTGAATCTGGCAAACTTCTAGCTTATGGTCATAACCTTTTAGCTCTCCATATGTCTGTTACACTAATTTTGTCTTTATTCAGTGACTTGCTCATTATTCTTATGCTTTCACTCTCATTATAGAGTACCTGTACCTTTCGTCTGTAATTGCGTAAAACATTCACAACTCACAGTTTACGAACACAGAATCTAAGTGAGGAGCAGAACTGAAGGACATCCATTAGCAGCAATCTTCCATATTGTTTTCAGCCGAGGTCAATTTCCATTCTTTACTCCACCAAAGAAGCATCTAGGCAGCTCAAGTTGGTACTTGTAATGGGCATTTTGGGTGCTCTATTTAACAGTTACAAGATGTTTGCAGCTCTGCCTCTACAGAAACTAACAATGACTGTCATGTAACAGCATTCTAAAAAAAAAATCTTTAAAAAACCCACCATAGTCCTCTAGCATTTCTTTTTAATTCTCAGAAGTTGTTAACCCATCCCTGCCATCAGCAGTTACTGAGAGATGAGTAAAGGCATACTGTGGACTGCATTTGGCCATTAGGCAGCATTTTAGCTGCTCATATTCTAAGGAATACAGATATGACTACAGGAAGCTAGTGGCATGAAAAGGGACTTTTTCAGATGTTAGCATTCTAGTTGTTTTTATTTATTTGTACTTGTACAGGCCTCAGTTCAGCAAAGCACTTGAGCATGTGCTTAACTAAGTACATGAGTGGTCCTATTGACTTAAATGGAAAACTCACATATTTGCTGTATTGGGACTTAAGTTTGTGGACTGCCTGTATTTTAAGTTAAAAGTTCAGGTCTAACTTACCATTTACCAACTTTGTTCAAGCTTCTTACCACCTGATTCTGAGACAGAGGTCTTTTCTGAGTTATAACAATGGGGCTCTTTTATGCAAACCCATGATCATGGGAATAGGCTCCACTCACATGAATACTCCCATGTATTTTGACAGGGCAAACCACAGGAGAAAAAGGATTGCAGAAAAGGGTCATACCTGACCTGCCTGACACCTCTTCTTATAAACAAATAATGAAAATAAATACGTCATCACCAGAACACAGAAGCCAGAAGTAATCTTCTGGAAGAGTAAAATGTAAAACAGACCAAATAAAAGGGAGAGACACTGATCTCTGGCATAAGAACTAGTGATCAGATGAGAGGAAAAAACTGCCAGCTGCAAGGAGCTGGGCTCTTTAAGATTTTTTAAAATAAAAGTTTAGTGACAATTTTATGTTAGACTAACGTTATCATGCTTCTACATCTAAAATTGCCTTTGACTGGATCAAATCCCCATCTCCCAAATACAGTTCTATTATTGTGGTGGAATTTTAAAATACACTGTTTCACTGAATCACTATTGAATTACCATTGAGTAGAAGAGCTTATTAGAAAATGTGAATATATATATATAATTTCTGCTGCATAAATCCATTGATTAAGACTAATGGAGATATTAACCAGTTATGGAGTTACAGGGTACATTGTTTGATCACGTTAATAAACTAAAGGTAGCCCCGCTGGTTATTATCCTGCCTAGACTGGAAAATAAGCTCAGATCACAATTATATTATGGAATTCATTAGCCATTTGATATTGGCATTAGATAGTCTGTTTCTCTAGCGTCATTAAAAAAATCTTGTCCTTGCCTGACTGCTGGCTTTGTATTGCTTCCTGATATTTTCTGGAGAGACTGGTACCATTACACTTTCCTCGGCCGCTGTGAAAGTAGACCCAAAACCTAAACAGGATTAATATGAAAGCAGCTGTTAATGCAGCTTGACAAGATCGTTATTCATTGCACTGATGCATTTAACAATGCTATGAGGGAAGTGGATTTGTGGGAATAAATACCAAAACTTACAGGAAAAACACATTCAATTCCAAAACACAAACATCAACCGTAAATCAAGGGAGTGTGGGGCACTGCGCTGAATTGATTCTTTAGACTTATTCCTATCCACTCTTCAGTTAGAGGTTAGATCATCACATAAATCACGTTAGTCTGTATACCTCAATGTACTTTATACAGGCCAAAGGCAAAATGCTCATTGTTTTCAATAGGGTTACGATCTAGACTCTTTTAGGGAACCTTAGTCCATATCACACTATCATCCATAACCGTATCTGATTGGCAGCTTCTGATACCTCACAGCTAACCCAGGAAAGGAATATAAGGGGTGCTGCAGGTCAGGGCAAATGCACTGGTAGAAATGTGTGATGAATGGTGTGGAAGGAGAATGGCATATTTTTTCTTTTCACTAAGGGCCAGACCCTGCCACCCACGGTCACGTTCTCTGGAGAAACTTAATCAACGTACTTGAACAGTCTGCGATGGATCTGGCACCAATAATGGTTGTTGTCCCATAAAAGGGACAAGATAAACAGTACGACTTTCCTGGATCTGGCTGGTAGTAGTCCCTGGGGCATGGGTAGCAAGGCATCAAACCAGAGCGAGAGAATTCCCCTGCTGGACAAGGCACTGCAAAGTGCAAAACAAACTTTAATAACTGCTGGCTCCCAGTGCATGGCTTTTCTCCACCATCATAAGGCAGTTTTTGCCTCAGTTCTACAAGAGTCGGCCAATAATCATGAGAATTTCACAATGAAAACGCAAGCTTGTTTAAAGGTTAAATATGGCTCAAAATAAGTTCTTTATAAAAGCTAAAACCAAAAAAACCCCAATGTTTCCATCTTTGTTCCTATGGAGACAGATTTCATATTCAACCAAACACTCCCCTTCACGTCCTGGCAATGCACAAACATATTTTCAACAAGGTCTAGGCATCACCAACACCCTGAGACAGATTCTCTTCCCTTCCCCACTCTCACTGTCCTCAGGAGTCTCTGGGGTGTAATTGCCCCAAAGAAGCCTGGGCCAAGACAGAACCCATCAATGGTAGTTTACTTTGAAAGCAGACTCCGTAAAAACCGATAAGGACCTCAGGATTTTGACCCACAAAAATAACTGGCTATTGCCTGGATTGTTACCAAATATCTAGTAATACTTTCTATGAATAAAAATGGAAAGGTTTTATTGTCACACGATAATGTGGATATCTGACACAGGGCTTACGCACAACCCCATCTTTGAAATCTTCCAACGGGATGTTTGTCATGAGGGGAGGCACTGTAAGCTGCTGCTGGGAGGCATAACTGCACTGCAGCGAACCAGGAGCTGCAGGGTAACCTGAGGTCAGATAAATGGGGCTACAGTGGACAGTATTTAGCAATGTTTTGTTTTCTGGAATGTCATTGGCCTTGTCGACACAAACCTCCACATGCTGAGCTATCCACAGCTCCTCTTTTCACTGTTGACTTATTTTCTGGACAGGAGATGCAGTTCTTAGATCCAAATGCAGGCTGATATGTGCCAAGAGGACATGATTCACAGGTCTCCAGACCATTACGCGAGTATGTTCCCTGCTTGCACTGAGCTAAAAGGCAAAATAATACATAAAGATGAGGCATAAGGTTACGCAATATCTAACATAAAGTATGTCTCCTGTCCCCTAAAAATAGAGATGACATTATAATACACTGATGGGCAATTCTTGGAAGAAAGAGCACCTACGATATTTGTAAACCAGAAGACAGCGCTCTATGCAATGTTTCACAAAGTACAGAATCTAATCCCCTCTCCAAATGCCTTTATTTTATTCCGAGTGCTGTTCATTTCATGGGCACATCTAAACCACACATTGTACAGCAAATATATTCTCCCCTCCCCACATGCACCCACACAGGAGCAGCCAGGATCTAGGTCAGAGCCTTAAGGTAACACCCCAATCAATTATAATTTTTGATGGTGCTATTCTAGTTACTCTTTGCAATGCTCAGTGGATTTGAGCACAAGAAAGGAAACTATGGCCTTTATTCCCTTAAAAGCAATTATTTTCTGAATGCCGAGCTCACACCTTTACATTCAGAGAGACTCCTTGAGTGGAGGTATTCAGTATAGCTGCCAGAGGGGCAACTTTTGCATTCCAGCTGCCCTTCCTCATCTTGATAGGATCCAGTCCAGCAGCTTTCACAAGTGTGATGCTCCAGAGAATAATAGGTACCCAAAGGGCAGTTAACTGGGATTTCAGAGAAGGAAAAATAAACCACAGGTTAAACACGAAATATTTGACAATGAACAGATACTCTTCTTGGTATTTGGATTCAGTGACATCTGTGCAATCTCAACAGAGTAGGGAAAACTTTGTAAACACGTGTATTCACAATGCATAGAAAGGAATGGGATCCAGCTCCCCCATGCTCTCCCTGAGCTATGCTGGATTGGTAGCACTAACAGTAGTAAAAGGTTGCAGATAACCATTTTCATCACCAAAGTGAGCAGATATGTCTCCGGTCATATAGGAAGCAGATCTGTTAGGTAAGATGTCCTCTTTACTTAGTCAATTTTTGGCATGGGCCACACTTCAGAAGTCAGAATGCACAAAGCATTAGACAATGCATTGCTTTGGCAGGATCTCTGCTACTGCAAACCTGTGACATCAGTGCTAATACCCAACCCCAAACAAACGTCTCCCCAGAATCCTTTAAAAAAAAAAATCAATCAAATATATGGGATAGAAGGCCCAGGAGATGCAGAGCTTTTGGCTTACCACACATTCGCCCTCTCAGCACTGAACCTGGTCTGCAGAACAGAAAGGCTTTCTCTGTTTCTAGTGAGTTGCTGTCAGCTACAATCAGTTCTGATGCAAATTGAAAGGAATACATGGGTTCTTTATTGAGTGTCCTTTTCAGCCTGTTTGTGATAGTCTCTAGAGTTTTAAGTAGTCGCTGCTGGTTTTCTGATTCCACTGTATCATTCCTTTCAACAGGCAGCGGCACGCTAGCTGGAATTTAAAAAGAACACACATGCATACACAATGTATTACAGATTTTATTGCCATTCAAGCCACAGTAGTTATGAGTGGACCAGAAAAACAGTGATCATTGTAACTATGGTCAATGGGAATTGACCATGCAAACGCATGCTTTATCAAAATGTAAAGTGAGCAATGTGTACAATGCTGACCACACAAACATGGGACCCAAGATATGAGCTAGTGAGAAAATGTGCTTATACACTCAAAGAGAAATCTGTGGTCTGCATTTCCTGCTGGCTCCATGAACTGCAGACAATGTAATATTTTGTTAAGAATAAATTTTTAAAAGGAGGAGGACGACGAATATGGAAGGAAAGTTTTTCCTTACCAGTGATGTTAAATATTAACTTAATTTTGTGATCTGTCATTGGAATGTGGAGTTTTTTATGTCTCTTGACCCGGGAGGGGGCTGTTTTCACAGAGCTAGAGAGGGGCATTTGTATCTGTCTTTCCTGCACAATGTCAAGGAAGTCATCATAGGAATAATCCAGACGGTTTGCTGCACCCCAGCCACCAGGTCCTGCAATAAGAAGCAAAAGAGAAGCAAACTGGCATGAAAAATAAGCCTTTTATCTAAAATAACCCCTTCCCCATTAAAGGAAACCCATCCATAGCTATGGACATCCAATACTGGCCTTATCAACATAGCCATTTGACCAGTTTAGCTGTGCTGGTATAGTTAAATCAGGAAACCCCCAGTGTAGCTCCAGTTGTACCGGTATATGAGTGGTTTGGCAAAAGGACATAATCTACAGGGATATAAAACTCCTTAT
>ML685886.1:4083232-4111377 GCA_007922175.1 Pelusios castaneus | reverse complement strand
CAGTTAAAGCAATCCTTTCCCTAACCTGCATAGCTATGACAGTAAAACTTGGTCAGTGCAGAGTAAGCCTTAAAAAAAACCCATATTGCAGCACTGTCCTTCCGTGCCACTCTACCACACTTCCTCTAATGTCCGTTGGCAGAATAGCCACATTTAACCCCCACCGCACCATAAGCAGGCAGAAATCTCATCCTCAACCTTCCACCAACGCTGGCTTAAAGAGATTTTGCAGCTCGGTCATGCCAAATGCAAGGGGGCCTCATGGAATCAGCAGATCCTTCCCTTTTATAGAGAGTCCAGACCAAGTTACTTGTCCTTCCCACCCCCACACCGATCTGTCATGAGGAGAGAGGTAATCTCTCAGGCTATGTCTAGATTCAGAAAGTTAAGTCAACTTTATTAAGTCGACTTTAAGTTGACCTTATTAAGTCAACTTCGAGAGTGTACATAAGACTCTTAAGTTGACTTAAAGGCGACCTTATTAAGTTGACTTAGAGAGTCTACACTAGACTCTCTAAGTCGACTGGATAGGTCGAGGGAGGAGCCTCAGCTCCCCAGACTAGGAGAACTGCAGCTCCCTACCAGAAGGGAGAGGTGGCTTCCCCAGGGAGAGTCAGCCGTGCAGAGCTGGCTCTTCCTGAGCAGCTTCCCGGTCTCGGGGAGAGCCAGCCGTGCACGGCTGGCTCTCCCTGGGACAAGCAGCGAGTGGCTTCCCAGGGAGAAGGGAGCCGCTGGGGCTCCAGCGGGGAGGGAATCCCTCGCTGGGGCTCTGGCAGTGATGGATTCCCCTGCTGTCCTGCCTGGGGCTCCGACTCCAGCAGGGGATTCCCTTGCCGCTGGAGCCCTGGCTGGGGCAGTGGGGATTCCCTCGCCCCCCAGCTAGGGCGGAGGGGGAATCCCTCACTACTGGAGCCCCAACGGGGTATTCCTTCCCGCTGGAGCCCCGGCAGCTCCTTTCTTCCCAAGATCACAGCTTCCTGGCAAAAAAGGAGCTGTGGCTCCTCTTGCCGGGAACTAAGCTGCAGGTCCCGGGGGGAAGGGAACAGGGCCCCCTCCAGGGACAAGGGAGCCCTTCTCTCCGGCAGAAGGGAGCCATGGCCAGGGAGCCATGCAGGGCTCCCTTGTCCCCCTCTGCCCTCCCAGGTCGATTTATGGAATAAGTCGACTTAGGGCATCCACACTGGCTTAAATCGACCTAAAACTAGGTGTTATTGAGTCGACTTAAGCGTTCCTCAAGTTGACTTAAAGAACAGCTTAAGTTGACTTAATAAAAGCCCAGTGTGGACAGGGAGTAAGTTAGGTCGACTTAAGCCTTCTTAAGTCGACCTAACTTGTAAGTGTAGATGCACCCTCAGATACGAAGACATCAGTCCATTCAGGGCTTTATTGGTCAAAACCAACATCTCATACTGTTATATATCAAGTGTCAACTTCTGTTATGTACAAATGTGGACTGGAGTTATTATGTTTGATGCTGTGAAAGGCGGAAGATTTTAGGTCTCCAGAGCTACCAGTTGACCATTTCTCCAGAGAACAAGGGCCATACAGTAGTAGCAATGCAAATTTCCTCACACTACTATCATTTATAAATCATAGTTATCCAGTGTTTTGATCAGAAAACAGCTGCTTGCCTTGAAGACTTTACCAAGCCAAACAAGGTACAGGCACAGGAGGTGGGGAATGAATGTTACATAAGCGGTTACCCACTCAAAGTGCTTCAACCCTGACCTGCCTTGCCTTGTATCTAGGGTAGGAAGAGAATTTGGTCTCTAGGCTCCAACAAGTGCAATCTCACAGTAGTTTTTGAGATGTGGGCATCTGTCCAGGAGGAACTAGACCTAAACTCTCACATTCATTTCATACAGGAGGGCTATGTCTACACTTACAAAAGCTAGTTCGAATTAGTTAATTCGAACTAATTTGAACTAATTTTAGTTAGTTCGAATTAACTTAATTCAAACTAGCATGGCCCCACTAGAATGCTAGTTCGAACTAGCCATGGCCATGCAGGGCACTTGCTTAGTTCGAATTAGTCAGTTGCAGGAAGGTCAATCTGCCGATTAGTTCGAACTAAGCAGTTAGTTCGAACTAATATGGCCACATTTGACTTGGTTCAAATTAAGGGACCGAATTAACCATTAGTTCGAACTAAGCAATCTAATTTATTAGTTCGAATTAAGGAGACTGAACAGCTGAGAGATTTAAACATTTGATCACAGCTGAATTGGGCCTCATTCATATAAGCCCCCTAGTGGTGAAACGCTTCACATCCAATGTCTTTTGCTACCCATATCAAACTTATTAGGTCAAATTTATCCCTGGTGTAACACCTCTGAAATAATAAATTACACCATGTAGTCATTAGACCTGGACTGTTTAAATAGGAGTTTCTGTACACAAGGTGCCTTTATATAATGATTGGAATTGGAGGAACTTTTACTGTTCCTTTCAGCATCTCTTTTAGAAAAATATGGAAGTATAAATAATCTTTGCATATAACTGAGCTTTGTTATTTAGATTACATGTGTCTAATAGCAAAAAATAATCTGATTTATATGTGACTAATAACACATTAAACAGCAGAACCTTGGTATGATGATCTGTGACTATTTCATAACCGATCTGTTCAATTATTGTCTCTAAAGAACACAAGCCAAATTCTGCTCTCAGCTACGCTGTTGTAAATTTAGAGACATTCCATAGTAGTTAGTGGAGATTTCATCATTGGTTCCTCCTAATTACTTTCACTCGCTATCAATCAAGACCCCAATCCTGCTGTGTTAAGGCCATACGTATCCTTACTCAGTGTGTGTATTCTCACTGCTAATATGTAAACGTGAGCACATATGACTGGCTGGTCTCGAACCAACGACAAAAATGAAAGATTCCTTCAATTAGCCTAACTGTCCACAGAGTCATCCTGTCTCCTTCTTCAATGTTTTGGTTTTAAAAACACTCCTTTTTTTGTAAGCCTAACAAAACAGTTTCATAGTTTATCGTTCTTGTATACTCTGAGGCACCATAGTCATAGTCATTTCCTACACTACATATGTAGTGTAGGAAACCAACAAGTTAGTGTAGTATTGTTAATTGTTTAGTGTCTCAAGTACCCTTTAATTATTTTCTTAAAAAATTCCACACAGCACTCTTAAATCTAGCAGAGCTAAATGTTATCAATCACATTATGATTTAGCAGAGCTAAATGTATCTGAACTACATTAAAACTCTATGGCTAGTGAAACACAACAGAGTCCTGTGGCACTTTTAAAGACTAACAGATTTATTTATCGCATGAGATTTTTGTGGGAGAAAATCCCACTTTGAAGATCTTCAAAGCGTCTGACGAAGTGGGATTTTCTCCCACGAAAGCTCATGTGATAAATAAATCTGTTAGTCTTTAAAAGTGCCACAGGACTCTGTTGTTTTTCTGCAATATACTAACTCAGCTACCCCTTTGGAATATGGCTAGTGAGCCACACAGTAATTAAATTACCAATGGCAAATCCATTTTCATAGTCATAATCATATTCTAGGCAATGTTTCTGTGGCGAATCCTCCAATCTGCAGTCAACGTCATCAACATCATTACAGAATGATGGAACCTATAAATAGAAATGAGAAAAGCTGTTAAACAAACCAATTTATAATCTACTCTCAGGATAAGGCAGCCAGTCATAGCCTCTCTCAGACATCAGATTTCTTCCTGCATAACTATTGTAATCAAACTGTTTAAAACTTGTGCCTTCAGGAAGCATGGGTTTCCCAGTACAAGGAGGCCACTAAATCCAGAAGTTAGACATATATATCTAACCTCCCTAATGGTGAGTCGAGTGTGGGCATTGCTACACCTATCCTTTGCCCTTCCAAATTAAGAATCAAACTTGGCCTATAGTATTATATAGGTTTAGGGCCAACAGGAAGAGGCAAAAGCATCATTGCACAGCTGTTCCACCTGCATTCCCCTTGTGCGGCTCCTACATGGTGTTAAAGCAGTGCAGAAAACTTGCGCAGAACTTCCATGGAAGGAGAATTACCTCCTCAATGAAGTGGTGACATAAGAGCTGAATGCAGGGGCAGCTGAGCTTCCTTTGATATAAACCTCTTTGTTGCTTTTTCAGGATGTCCTTCTTGCAGGACATTTTAGAACATCAGAACAGCCACACTGGGTTTAACCAATTTGCCCATCTAGCCTAGTATCCTGTCTTCTGGCCAATGCCAGGTGCTTCAGAGGGATGAATAGAACAGGCAATCATCAAGTGATCCATCCCTTGTCATCTCCTCCCAGGTGCATCTGACGAAGTGGGTTGCAGCCCACAGAAGAAATTTGTTAGTCTTTAAGGTACTGCAGGACTTTCATTGTTTTTGCTGTACACAGACTAACAGGGCTACTCCTCCGGAACTTGTCCCAGAGGTTAGGGACACTGAGAGCATGGTTTTTGCATCTCTCCCTATCCAGGCTAACAGCCATTGATGGACCTATCCTCCATGAACTTATTTAAGTCTTTTTAAATCCTATAATAGTTTTGGCCTTCACAACATCCCCTGGTAACAAGCTCTACAGGCTGACTGTGCATTATGTGAAGAAGTACTTCCTTTTGTTTGTTTTTACACCTGCTGCATATTAATTTCATTGGATGACCCTTAGTTCTTGAGTTACGTGAAGGAGTTGTTCAGTTTCCCCAAACCAATCATGATTCTAAAGACTTCTGTCATATTCCCTCTTAGTCATCTCTTTTCCAAACTAAAAAGTTTTTTAACCTCCCCTCATATGAAAACTCTTCAATACCCCTAATCATTTTTGTTACCCTTCCCTGTACTTTTTTTCCAATCCTAATATACCCTTTTTTGAGATGGGGCAATCAGATCTCCCCACAGTATTCAAGATGTGGGTGTACCATGGGTTTATGTAGAAGCATTATGATATTTTCTGTCTTGTTCTCCATCCCTTTCCTAATGGCTCCTAATAGTCTTTTAGCTTTTTTGACTGCTGCTGCACATTGAGTGGGTGTTTTCTAGGAAGTGGCTTTTGTTAGCATTTATTTTCTCCCCCTTGTGTCTCTCTTGGCACTTACCCCTGTGTCTTGTGTATCTGGAAGCTAGTGATTTATTATTTTTTCCCAGTGGATCACTACTGGGATTCCAAGAGTCTTCAGAAATATTTAAATTGACTTTTAGACCTGCGTTTTCCAGCTTGTTGCCCTTTAATGTAAATGCTTGCACAAATCTAAATTTTTGTACCTGTATTCTATGCTTGACTTTTTAGCTAATGCTGGTGCTCTACATTTTGAGCAGATGAAGAGCTGATAAATATGTTATCAAAGAGGTGGAATGGAAAGAAGGCCGGACAGAATCCTCTACAGGAAGAAAATAAAGCTGAGCCAATGGGAGGGAAAAACCCAGATGTCTCCATTCCAGTGATAAAGAATGACTCTGAAGTCTGGTGTCTGTTCTGCACCATTCAGAGCCTGGCACAGGTGACTGGAATCATTCTGAAGCCTTTGGAGTTTGTAATTCAAATAAAATTATATGAACACAAGGGACCACAAGGAAGCCTGCAAATCCCCAGCAGCAGCCCGGGTGTCTTCAGGGAAGGGAGGGGCACCACTGAGGCTCTTCCATCCCCAGAGGCAGGAGTGCTGAAGCTGCCAGGGCTCCTCTGTTCTGTCCTTGGCAGCAGCATGGTTTCTGCCCGGGACTCGCCAGAGCAGTGACACTGACAAGTATGATGGCTCCCCACCACTCTAAGGAGGTGGAGTGTTAGTGTGGACACTCTGCCACCTTAACTTTGCTGACAAAAGCCCTATGCCACTCATCTAGGGGGCTTTATTTTGTCAGCAAAACAGGGCAGTTTTGTCAGCAAAGCTGGGAGTCTAGTGTGTAAGGTAGGACTGTTGTTGTCAACAAAAGCTGACTTCTACCAACAAAACTTTCCAGTGTAGACAAGACCTTAGTGTGCAATAGATATACATCTCTGTATACAGCAGACTACGTCTTCATGAAGACAAGCCACAAAACCCCAGGCACTACCAGAACTCCTGGTGATCTCTCTGGATCCAAACAGTTTGCATCCCAACCCCTACTATACCAAACCTGTATGTGTACTTGGCCTGTAATAGAAACATTTCATATTTTGAAATGAAACAGACTTCCTTTTCAAGATTTTAAGATAAAAACAGCATAAAAAAAGAAAAAAATGACAACATATTGATAAAAATGTTCATGAAAAATGAGAGTATTACTAACCTACCATTTTACCAAGTGCACTCTGAAATGTTTCAGCAAAGCTTTTCAGCAGGTTGTTGTCATCGCAGCGAGTGGCTTTGTAGAGCATCTCAAAGGATTTGAATCCATGATTTGCAAAACGATTCACTGAAAAGAGTTGGGAGAGAAGCTTTTATTGTTTGGGATTTTAGAATAATAATTTCAAAAGAATACTATGGATGGGCTCATACTAATATCTGAACTCAATCGGTTTTCTTTACATGGAACAGCGGAATATAAAGACAGAAGAAAAAGCTGGTAAACTTAATTGTTACAATAAAATGTATCCTACTTATTTCAGCAGATAGAGCAGAATGTGGCAACAAGTGAACATCCATGGATGTAATTACATTTCCAATACACACTGTATTGAACAGCATAGCACGGAAGTTCCTAGCTATTAAAGAAAAAAGTCTGTGGTTGACATAGTTCAGCATTTTCTTAAATGGTAAAAGGAACCTGTTAGTTTCATGGGATTTTTTCACCATCAGTTCTTTTCGTACTTTTAATACACCCCTAAGGGAGAAGTAATATATATTAATGCTTATTCCTAATATTGGTTAGCTCCAAATGCAAAATTCTAATTCAGATTTCAAGCAACCCACAGGTCTGGGATACTCAGATCAGGGATTTTGGGCTGACCCATAACTGTATCTCTCTGATTTACGTTGAAGATTATGGGAGCTACTTATATACGTAAGGTCTACTCAGTGAGCATACAAATCTACCATAATGTATATTCATTATTATTCATTCATTTGAAGTACATATACTATATTCATATTTTAAATGAGACCAGTGTTTGGAGCTGTTCAAGCTGAGGTTTTGGTTGGATGTCTCTAATTAGATGATGGTGGGATCACAATTGGTGAAGGTCAATGAACTATTTTTTGTTAAGATTTTTTTTTTTAAATGCATTTTAATTCCCACATTTGCACTGGAATTGAATGGGTTTAGAGAGTCTGGTTTGCTATAGATCAAAAAACTTTTGTAAACAGCTTACGAAAGTCTTGTTACCCATTCTTCCAGTTGTAACAACAGTGGTAGTCAAGTCTGTAGACCAAATTCAACCTAATTTGGTAACCGACATTCCACACATATTTTGCTAGCTTTGTAAATCCCAAGGACTCAAATTCTTTATTATTTTTAATTAATTGTATGAAGCAATATATTGTAATGGAAAAGCCTTCTTAATACAAGACTCTTAAGGGTTCAGGGGACGGGAGAAAAGAAAACTTTTTATCATGTAAAAACAGTTACAATTTCTAGAGCTATTGACTCACACTCCTAATTACACATATTGTTTGAGACATTGCAACTCCGTTTACAGCAGAAAAAACAAGGTTAATAATGAAAGTAAACGCACAAGAACAGTCAGGCCATTCTGTAGAATATGGTGGTTTCCAAACACCATCCTCATAGGCACAATAGTAATGTTCAGTTGACGCTGATGTAAAGTTGTAACCATCCATGCAGCGTAATGTGCAGTTAACACCTGCTTTGTCTTCTGTGCATATAAAATCCCCATTCACTGGAGTAAAGGGAATTTCACAGGGAGAACCTGGAAAAAATATATTCAGTTCACATATGGATAGCTTTTAGAGTAATATAAACAAACACACAAGAAAACCTGAGGGGTGGGATTTTCAAAGCTCTTGGCCTAATTCTTCTTCCACTGAAGTCAACAGGAGTATTACTATTGACTTAAATGGAAGGGAAATTAGTCTAATGTTTGGCACTTTTGAAAATCCCATCCTGGGAGTTTAAAATCCAGAAATGTAAATGCTGGGGGAAAAAAAAAAATCAAGCACTTAAAAGTATGGAAATGCAAAATTGAAAGCCCTGTAAAGCTTTTGCTTAAAATTGGGATCTCTCTTTAGATCATGCTAAATTATGCATCTATTAACTTAATACATAATATTAACTAGAACTTTGTACACAACTTTACACACAGGAAGTTACAATACATTACTTACAGTACCTGATTCTGATGTCTATCAGTTTTACACTAGTGTAATTCTACTGACTTTAGTGGAGATACTCCTGATTTATGCTGGTGTATAAGTGATCAAAATCAGCCTATGATCTTCAGATTTGTTTAAAGCCTCAGTAAGATATAATTAACAACCCGAGTGTGAATAAAATAGGTTCACAGCAGTTTTAAAATTGTTAGTGTTTGATATTCAGGGGTCCAGAGTTCGAGATGGTAGTGAGTATGATATCTTTGAATCAGTTTAAAAAAATTGAATTAAGTTTCACTGTACAGTTTCTCAATATTCATAATTTTAAAACTACCAAATCTGTATTATTCAAATTTGAACCCTTCTGTAGATCTCACTGAGACTTTAAAATGATGCCAAATGTGAAGACTGTATGTACTCCTGTAACTTACTAATTGAAAGGATCTATACAAAATTCTTGTTTATACAATATTAAATATTGTATTAATTGAATAATTTACCATGATGTAAAAGGGAGACCCTGTTTTAAGGCATAAGCATTAAGGGGCAGAGTAAAGCTGAATTTTCATATGTAATCTGCATCTGCTAATTTCTGAGGGCTTGATTTTCCAAACAGATTTGATTCTGTTGGTTGGGTTCCCCCTTCTCCCCCCCGGATATAATAGACACCCCCATGCATACGCACACACAATTCTAAAGGCTGGAAAGTGTTCCATTTCCTGTTAGAATATTAAAGAAATCTTGCCAGAGAAATCTTCCATGTTGGTGAACAGAAAGTAGACCACATTTTAGGCTCTGCTTCTCATTGACAAATAATTGGATGAACGGCCTGAGGTTTTATTGGATTGCTGAATAAAACCTTTAGTGGCTTTTACTTCTGTTTTGAATGTATGGAGTTGAATCCAGTTTTATGCTATATAACTAAATTGGTTTTATTGAGGGACCTGATTCTACTGGAGTTAGGTTGGTGTAAAACAATGATGACTGAAATGCAAAAGCACATTAGTGATGTATACATATTCACATTTATATCAAGTATTATATTACATGAACACTTGTTGCTTATAAGTGACTTATTCATAGCATCGAACAGTAAACTGACTGACGGTGACTGATAAGTGTAACTACATTTTTACTAGTACTAAATCATTTTGTGTCACTAGCCAGAGGACAATCAGAATTACAAACCTTTGATGACAATGTGGATCTCACATGTCCTGTTATTTCCTGAGGGGTCTGTGGCAGTGTATCGAACTGTTGTCTCTCCTTTGAGGAAGAGATCTCCAGGTGAATGACTTTTAGTGATAGTCAGTGCCGCTCCTGAAGTAGTTTAAAAAAAAAAAAAGATCAGTGAAAAAGCTTTTCTGTCCTCATACACTTCAGCTATTCCTACGGAGGCTGACTATGCAATGGACAATTTAGGGTTATAAATTTTGTCATTAACAAGTGTGCTCAAGCATGGTAAGCACTGAGTCAAAGATCAGCATCTGTTCAGTGTGGCATTTTACTAGAATCTCCATTAAAAATGATACGTTAGTCCCAGGGGTGTCAGGTAGGACCAGTATGGACCAATCCACACTTTGGCTGTTTTTTGTATACTTGAGACGCATTACCTCACCTGAGTTGTCTGAGAACTGTGGTTCCTCCCATGTTGCTCTGTACTCATTCTCCAATACTTGAATTGGAGGAGGAGATCTGCATCTATCGATTACAGGGGATTCTATATCTAGAGAAGTTGAAGAGATAGCATGAAATTTGATCCAGAACAACAGACAAGTTTTAGGGTCAAGGGTTTTTTAAGTGCCATATCTCATAAGATCATAAGAACATAAGAAAGGCCGTACTGGGTCAGACCAGAGGTCCATCTAGCCCAGTATCTGTCTACCGACAGTGGCCAGTGCCCAGGTGCCCCAGAGGGAGTGAACCTAACAGGCAATGATCAAGTGATCACTCTCCTGCCATCCGTCTCCATCCTCTGATAAACAGAGGCTAGGGACACCATTCTTAACCCCTTTCTGGCTAATAGCCATTTATGGACTTAGCCACCATGAACTTATCCAGTTCCCTTTTAAATATTGTTATAGTCCCAGCCTTCACAACCTCCTCAGGTAAGGAGTTCCACAAGTTGACTGTGCGTTGTGTGAAGAAGAACTTCCTTTTATTTGTTTTGAACCTGCTACCTATCAGTTTCATTTGGTGACCCCTGGTTCTTGTATTATGGGAGTATTTAAACAACATCTCTAAACCTGTATAAGTGGGTGTACATTTGAGAGTATGTTGCTGTAATATATATGCCAAAGGAATGGAAGTGTAGGGTAAGTACCAAAAGATGGTACGGTGGGAGATAGGGAGCGCAGGTGATAGGGAGGGTGGATTTATTTTAAACTTTCCAGTTGGTTGCCTTTCCTGCACAATCCCATTCTTGGCTCTCATTGGGGTGCAACTTAAACTACCATATGTCCACTAAATTATGTACAATTTACTCCACTGTTTATTTTGCTTCTGAGGTTGGTCCATTATCAATAACTTACCAATAGTCTCCAACTGAGCAACAAGACATTGGGTCTAGTTATGTAAACAGCCATTTAAGTCTCCTAAAGCAGTGGTTTTCAACTTGTGGTCTGTGGATCCCTGAGGGTCCACAGACTATGTCTAGGATTTCCTCCGCTTGAAATTTTTTAGGGGTCCGCAAATGAAAAAAGGTTGAAAACCCACTGTCCTGAAACAACTGAGCTATCCTTGACAGACTACATATAACCACCAATTCCTCATATCTAATTCACAGAATTTATCCAAGCACTGGCTCTGACCAGGTTTATTGATTAAAAATAACAGTAGACACCAAAGTATCAAGACAAATGCTCCTTGGAATAAGCAGATGCAATTCCAGTAGAACTCTGGGCAAAATTCCAGAAGTGACATAAACATTAAGTTACACATCAGGTATGTGTTACAGAGGATGGGTGTAGTGGGAAAGCAGTGCCATTTAAGCTAATTTGGTATTGAGCAGGTACACGAAGTGACCGTAATTTGTATGCAGATGCAGCAGGAGAGTTGGGTATCAGAAAAAGCAATGAACAGGAAGGCAGTATAAATAATCACGCTTTTATGTTAGCTTACACTGCAGTATGCCCATCAAAATGAAGACTAAATTCAGCTCAGGTATAATAGGAACACCCACCGAAGTCAATGGGAAAGAAGTTGCATGCACTGATACAAGTCTGAATTTGGTCCCCAGAATGCTAAACTGGTATAAATAACACTTGTTCTGCATAACACTGAATGTCAAATCAGCACATGCTAAGCAACATGCATCGGATGTGTAACTAAAACTATCACCTACATCATCCCTATTAAATATATCACATCAAGTCTGAGTTGCCTGAGCATTACCACTGCCGAATTGAAGAAGAAACACATCAGTCAGATTGCTAGTTAAACACATAATTACAAACACAAGGGCTAGACCAGCTGTCACATGCTATTGTGTGTTTGAGAAGTAACTCTGAAACTGGTGTGAGAGAAGAATTAGGGTCAACAGATGAGAGCGCTAGCAGGTGTCATCACAACCAATGTTCCCTCTAAGGTTTGGCGGCTTGTGTGCAAAATTTTCAAGCTGTGTGCAAAACTTTTTCTGAATAAAATTTTTGTGTAAACTCACACGACAGAAATTATAGGCATTGAAGTTAAAGTGATTGTAAATAGAATCAATTAATTGTGTTTAATTGAATTTGAATGAATTTTGAATTGAAATTTAATTTTTAGAAAGATTTTTATTTAAAATTAATTTTTTTAAAGTTTTTTTTAAGAAAGAAAGAAAGAAAGAAAGAAAGAAAGAAAGAAAGAAAGAAAGAGGAAGACAAAAGGAAAAAAGAGAAAGAAGGAAGAAAAAGAGAGGAAGAAAGAAAAAAGAAGGAAGGAAAAGAAGAGAAAGAAGGAAAGAAAAAGGAAAGCAAAGAAGAGAAAGAAGGAAAGAAAAAGGAAGGGAGAAAGAAAAAAGAGAGAAGGAAGGAAGAAAAAGAAGAAAAGAAGAGAAAGAAGGAAGAAAAAGAAGAAAAGAAGAGAAAGAAAGAAAAAAGAAGGAAGAGAAAGAAGAAAGAGGAAGGAAAGAAGAGAAAGGAAGGAAGCAAAGAAAGAGAGAAAGAAAAAAGAAGGGAGGAAGAGAGAAAGAAAAACGAGAAGAGAAAGGAAGAAAGGAAGCAAAGAAAGAGAGAAAGAAGGAAAGAAGAGGAAACAGGAAGAGAAAGAAGGAGGAAGGAAGGAAGAGGAAAGAAAGAAAGAAAAAAGAAGGAAGAGAAGAAAGAGGAAGGAAAGAAGAGAAAGAAGGAAAGAACAAAAGAAAAAGAAAGACAAAGAAGGAAAAAAGAGAAAGAAGGAAGAGAAAGAGAGGAAGAAAGAAAAAAGAAGGAAGGCAAAGAAGAGAAAGAAGGAAAGAAAAAGGAAAGCAAAGAAGAGAAAGACAGAGAGAAGCCCAGGCCACTGGCGGGGGGGATCCTACCGTGGCCCTGGGAAGCCGCCAGTGGGGCGGAGCAGACCCCAGCCCCGGGGGCTGAGCCCAGCCCCGTGCTGGGAGGCCGAGGCTGTTGGATGAGCCCGGTCCCGGCCCTGGGCCGGGAAGTCGAGGCGGTCGGCGGGTGGGAGCCCGGGTGCCCGCCGCGGCTGCAGCAACCCAGCTGTCCCGGCCGCGTGGGGCAGGCAGGCAGGCCCGCGCACCTGACCCTAGCCTGAGCCTACCTGTTCCACCCTGGGGGCGGGGAGGGCCAGCCCAGAGGCTGGGCGCAGGCCGGGTATGCCGTGGCAAAGCCACAGCCCCGGGGGTCTGGAGGGAGCAGCGGGGGCTGCCGGGCTGCGCGGGGGTCCCTCAGTGCTGCTCGGGGGGTGCGACGGCGGCTGCGCACCCGCGCAGCTTAGAGGGAACACTGATCACAACGTGCCCCACCTCAATACTTATCCCTCAAAATCATCATAATGTTGTTATGCACCTATTAAGGGATCTTAGACCCACCAATTTCTTTAAACTGATCAGTCAAGTTAGATTGTGGAAGGCACAAAGTTGCCTTTCCCCTTATAAAACTAAGATAGAATGTCACACCAGTGATAAACCCCAAGGGTGTGTCTACACTGACAACCTTAAGTCAACCTGCGTCCACACTGGGCTTTTATTAAGTCGACTTAAGGAAGCATTTAAGTCAACTTAATAAAAGCGCGGGAAATTGGATACCTAAGCGTGAATGCTTCTTTATTTCGAATTGTTGACTTTAAATCGACTTAAAATCTACCTTGTTAAGTCGACTTAACTTTACAAGTGTAGACATAGCCGAAGTGATTAGACAGGGATATATCCTCTCACCTCTACACAGCAACACCACTATAACTAAGTAAATGCTGCAAAAAAGGACTCAAGAACGTTTGCTCCAATAAAAAAAAAAAGCATGTTGGCATCAGCTGTATTACCACTCTTTTTATTTGTGTTCTGTAAATCTTTCAAAAAGTGAATTTTTGTTCATACGACAGTTCCTTGAAAGAGAGAGTGCACTGCAAATATTTGGGCAATGGATACTTGCATGATTAATCTCACCCAGAACGTATGGTCATCTTGAAAGCTTTCTGTGGATTCGGGAGGCAGTCAGTCAGTCAGGAATTAAAAACAATGCTTTGCGAAACAAACAAGGAGTTCTGTGGCACTTTTAAAAACTAATAAATCTATTTATCAAATGAATTTTCATGGGCACAATCTCACTCTGTCAGATGAATGAAATGGAAAATATAGCATGTTAGCTGTAAATATATAGATTCAGAAAAGGGTGGCTCAGTAAACTGTACTCATACCACATAATTATTCCTAATACCTGTTTATGTTTTGAAAGATTAATGCACTTCCTTTACAAAATGAAGGGAAGCCCCACACTGAAAACAAATGCTTCAATTGCTACCAAATTAAATAGAGCATTTGATAATACTGCATTTGACAGCAATTACAACACTCTAAGCAAATGATAGCCTCCATTCAAGATGGTACTTATGCATGTGAATTCAACAACACTATTCACCTGCTTAAAACTGGGTATCTGCTTAAATACCATGGTCTGTCAGAGCCTCCTTCTGCATAAATGAAACAGTTTTATCATTGTCAGAATCCTTCCTATGTGAAGAGCACTTACCAATAACCTTGACAGTGAATGTGCAGCTTGCTTGATTGTCAAACTTGTCAACTGCCAGGTAAGTGATCACAACTTCTCCGATGGGGAAAAGACAAGGTGGTACAAATGCTGGAGTAACATGAATTGAGACCTTTGTGAAGAATAGATATTTGTTATTTAAAACCAAACATGGGTGGGTAATCACATATTGGTATTTTGCAAGATGCACATGTAATAGTAATAAGTTAAAATTAAACCTCTGCGTATTTGGATGCATGTAGGTTTGACCCTTTGGCAATTTAAAGGAGCTGTAAAGTGGGCATAAATTACATTTACACCCTTTTATTACATTATACCCTTTACATAGCCAAAGTAATGTAAGAGATCTTTGTATAAATGAGAATCAGACCCACATGAATGTACATGGCTCAGATGGGAACAAAAGTTTTCACAGACCAGAGCTGTAAGTCAGAGACCATTATTCTTCACAAAACTGTTTGGAGGAAAGTTCTGCCATTGCATACACACATAGACCACCTACAGCTGTAATAATTGGGCTACAGATTTACCCTAATTCTGAGCCCAACTCTAAAAAGCTCATGAAAGGTCATAAGTCATTACAATAACCTTTAGTAACAAACATGGACAGGAAAAGTTACATAAGAGAAACAGAAAGACTGAATTAGTTCCAACAAAAAAGACCTACTGATATAACTCAAGGGCTGTGTTATGACCACACTCAGTAAACAAGAAAAGTATGAAACCAGGAATCAGTGAACCAAAACTGGTGTGTCAGAAAGTAGTCCTAATTGGTGGACAAAATAGTGAGGGGATGGGCTATTCTTCCCACCACTCTCTTGTGGGAGTCCCTAAAGAAAGAGACTTGGAAGGGGGAACTAACTATGGGATGGAGCTTCACCATCCTGGCAGCTACCCCCACCATCTCCATGAAGACCCAGGTCAGGATCAGTCCTGACACGACGAGGCCAGAGAGATGGTTTGGCCATCTCCACTTGCTCGAATTAAATCCCCCCTGGGGTGAAACAGGATCAGACTTTAAGAAAACAGCTTCAGCTCATCTCAACGAACTTCTCTTGTCCCCAAAAGGACAGTTACTGCCATCTTTGATACCATTTAAGAGACTGTCCAACACAGGAGTTTTTCCTTCTTTAAATGCTCCCACTGAATGGAAAGGGCACAAGGGATGTTGCTAAAATGAAAGCCTTACATAATACTTTACATTTCAGATGTTTGAACTATTTTTCCTACTTTCCTTTACCTTTAATAAAAAGGTCAAGAGGATTTTTAATGGTGTGTTCACCATGGCAATAAGCAGGGTGAAATCTCTGTTTAATAGTCGTGGACCTTGTTTAACTATGTTTAATGTTGGATAGTGACTGGATTATTTTAGCACCTGTGACCCACACATTCCATCTAAATTAATACACCACCACTTCAGTGGAAGCCATTGGTTTGTATTTGAAACTTGAACATGTTAAGGAAATGGGATTCTATTTCTTGTATAGTGCTATGGTGAGTTTTACTTATCACAGTGTGCTTTGTTTAGCCTCAAGGAAGGATCGCATCTTATGAAAGACAGATTACTTAACACTCCTTCATATTTTGAGAGCACCTATTTAAAGTGACAATCTGTATTTTATAAACAAGGACTGCATAAATTAACTGTACAAAACTTTATGCATATAAAACAACATGCAGGGTATTCAGTAACCACTTAAACCTAACAGAGAACATGGTGAATTCTGAAGATACTAAGTTTATAACAGATCTCTTTACTTCTTCTTACCAAGAAACAAGATGTTTTAATGGCACAGAGAAATTCTGGGGCTCTAAAATAGCTATCTAAAAAGGGATTACATAAAAAATGTATATGATGTAGCTCTACCTCATCTCCAGAGTTATCCTTTGCTATTGGAACCTGCCAGCTAATATTAGCAGAGTTCTGATGTTCCAGAGTTCTGGCCTCAATATTGTCCGGACAGCTAATTTGAGGAGCTTCAATATCTGATCCAGAAAGAGAGGAGGGGAAAAAAAAAAATCAATAATGGTTAAGCACCTAGCTTGCTGTGTTCACTGTTTATCAAGGTGACTGGTATCATCTCATTATTTCCTTTTGCTCCTGTCTGTTTGCTTTCTCCATTTCTTGTCTATATTCTTACACTTCAATTGTTAGCTCTTCAGGATGGGGCTGTCTCCTTGTTACATTTTTGTACAGTATCTAGCACAATGGGTCCTTGGTCTCTAAGAATTACTATACTACAAATAATAAATCTTACTAATAGAATGAAGATTTGTTTTAATACTATAGCTGCCTTTTATTAAAATAAGAGATCTGTTTATCCATGAGGAATGGCTACATTATTCCCCTACTTCTTGACACAAGTGCAGCTCATTCAGTTATGAACTCAGAGCAAAAAGTTATTGATGTTTAATTACTCTAAAACCAAACCATTTTCTAAAGTCATGGTACAAAAGAAACGGTTACTTACCTGTAACTAGTGTTCTTTGAGTTGTGTTGCTCCTGGCCATTCCATGATAGGTTTGTACGCGCCGCGTGCACAGATTGCCGGAATTTTTTCCCCTAGAGATCCTGTAGGGCCGGCTGTGGCGCCCCCCTGGAGTGGTGCCATTGCAGCGCTCTATATATCGGACAGCCGGCCCTCCCCTCCCCAGTTCCTTCTAGCTCCAATTCCAAGCGGGGTCGGAGGAAGGGAAGTGGAATGGCCAGGAGCAACACATCTCGAAGAATGCTAGTTACAAGTAAGTAACTGTTGTTTCTTCTTCGAGTGATTGCTCCTGTCCATGCCATGGGAGGTGAATTACCAGCCTTACCTCAAGCGGAGGGTAGGAATCACAGCTTAGCTGAGAGCAGGACAGCTCTACCTACTGCCGCATCCTCTTTCGACTGCTGGGTGATCGCGTACTGTGCCGCGAAGACGTGGACTGAAGACCAAGTGGCTGTCTTGCAGATGTCCACCAACGGCAAGCCCCCCAAAAAGGCCGCTGAAGATGCCTGCGCCCTTGTTGAGTGGGCCTTGATTGGGGACGGGGGAACCTTCGACAGGCTGTAGCACTCGGGGATGCATGCCACCACCCACGCAGATAGACGCTGCGATGAGATTGGTTCCCCCTTCATCCTGTCCACCACTGCCACGAACAACTGGGATGACTTGCGGAAAGATCTTGTTCTGTCGATGTAGAACACCAGGGCTCTACGAACATCTAGGGTGTGCAACCTGCGCTCCCTGTCCGAGGCATGCGGCTTGGGATAGAACACTGGCAGAAAAATGTCCTGGCTGGTGTGGAATTGAGACACTACCTTTGGCCGGAATGCTGAGTGTGGGCGCAATTGCACCTTGTCCTTGTAGAACACGGTGTACGGAGGCTCCGACATCAGGGCCCGCACCTCCGACATTCTCCTGGCTGACGTGATAGCCACAAGGAAAGCAACCTTCCAGGACATGTACAGCAACGAGCAGGACGCTAGTGGCTTGAACGGCGGGCCGGTCAGCTGTGTAAGTACCAGGTTCAAATCCCATTGCGCCACTGGGAGGCGTACTGAAGGGAATAGTTTGTCCAGCCCCTTAAGGAACTGCTTCACTGTGGGGGCTGAGAAAACCATGCCACACCCTGTCCCCTTGTGGAAGGCCGAGATGGCCGCCAAATCAACCCTCACCAAAGATGTAGCTAGGCCCGATGACTTAAGGTGCCACAAATAGTCCAGAATGTACGGGATCGGGGCTGACCTTGGCGCGACCCCTTTTTCCGCGGCCCAGGTGGTGAACCTCGTCCATTTTGCACTATACGTGGTCCTTGTAGATGGTTTTCTGCTATTGAGGAGCACTCTCCGAACCTCCTCCGAGCATTGCAGCTCTCCTGGTGTCAGCCACTCAGGTACCATGTCTTGAGGTGGAGCAACTGGAGGTTTGGATGTAGGAGCCTGCTGCCATCTTGTGACAAGAGGTCCGGCACCAGGGGCAAGTCTATCAGGGTTCTGGCTGACAGGTTCCACAAGGTCGTGTACCAATGCTGGTGGGGCCACGCTGGGGCCACCAAGATGACTGTGGCCCTGTCCTGTTTGATCTTCAGGAGCACCTTGTGCACCAATGGCGTTGGGGGAGAGGCGCAACTCAACCCCTCCGTCCACTGGATCGCGAATGCGTCCGCTAACGAACCCGGGCTGTGCCCTCTGAAGGACCAGAAGAGGTCGCATTTTGCATTGGAGTCTGACACGAAGAGGTCCAGTTGGGGAGAGCCCCACCTCTGGAAGACTTCCTCCAGGACCTCCTGCTTTAAAGACCACTTGTGATCATGAATTTCCTGCTGAGGTCGTCGGCCAACACGTACTGTGACCCTGGCAGGTATGATGCCATCGGCAGGATCGAGTGGCGGATGCAGAAGTCCCAAAGACTGAGGGCTTCTCGGCAAAGGTGAGAGGAGCGAGCTCCACCCTGTTTGTTGATATAAAACATTGCTGACGTGTTGTTCATCTGCACTGAGACCACCATGCCCTCCAGGTGGTCCTTGAAGGCCTGACATGCCAGACAGACTGCCCTGAGCTCTATTACATTTATGTGGAGCTGGAGCTCGATGGCCTTCCAGAGGCCCTGGGTCCTGAGGTGACCAAGGTGAGCTCCCCAGCATAAGTCCGACGTGTCCATCACTAGGTGCGCTGAGGGGCTCGGAGCCTGAAAGGGCAGGCTGCCACACACGTTCTCTTCGTGGCACCACCATTCGAGGTCTTTCAGGACTCGCACTGTCCCCATCGTCCCGGGCCGGGCGGTACACCGACGCCAACCACAGCTGTAGAGGGCGCAAACGGAGCCGCGCATGTCTGACCACATAAGTGCAGGCCGCCATGTGGCCTAGTAACCTCAGGCACGTTCTTGCCGTCGAAAGGGGGTGACTTTGTAAGTTTCTTATGCTGTCTCTGATCACAAAGAAGCGTGACTGAGGGAGTGCGGCCCTCGCTATTGATGAGTCCAGGACCACGCCTATAAATTCTATCCTCTGCGCGGGTATTAGGATAGACTTTTGCAGATTGATTAGCAGACCGAGGCGATTGAAAACAAGCTGAATGGTCTTCAGGTGGCGGGTCACCTCCTCGCTGGAGCGTCCCCGTACCAGCCAATCGTCCAGGTACTGAAAAACCTGAATTTGCTTTCGGCTCAGGAATGCCGCCACCACTGCCAGGCACTTGGTGAAGACGTGGGGAGGACTGCGAACTGAAAATGCTTGTTGGCTGCTACAAAGCATAAGAACCTTCTGTGATGGGGGGTTATCGCAATGTGAAAATAGGCGTCCTGCAGATTGAGGGTGGTGTATCAGTCTCCCGGATCCAGGGAGGAGATACTCGTGGCTAGCGATACCATACAGAAGCGGACCTTGAGTAAAAAGCCAGTGAGTACGTGGACCTTCTATCCTCCAATGCCGCGCCGTGCAGTGCCGTTGACGGACAGTGCTGAGGGGAACCCTGTTCCATAGGCCCCAGGGGGAACGGTACCGCGGGGCCCCTGCCGCTGCTACCACCGCTGGGGGTACTGGGGAGCGGTGCCAGGTTGGGGGGGGCAAATGCACCGGCATCTGCTCCTTGTGACGGTCGTCTCGACGCAGTGACTCCTGCGGTGAACAGTGCCGCGGGGAGTCCGGGCGGACCAGCACCGGCTTTCCCCTCGACGGCACTGGTCTCTTGGGTGCCGGAGGGCGCAACTCTTCTGGGTGCGGTGCCATGTGCTCAATCAGCTCCCGGGCCACTTCAAAAGTCTCCGACGTCAAAGGAAGCTGAAGGTCCTCTTCCAGAATAGCTCTGGTTGGTGAGGTAATGGATGCCGGACTCAACGGTACCCTACCCAGGGCCGGAGTCGACAGTGCCGGTGTCTGTTGCGCCAAGAGCAGTCAGTCCAGCCACAGTACCGTCTCGCTCCTGAGTTTAACTCGCCTGAAAAGAGACCACCTTCTGTCTGACTTCCTCCTCTTCTTTGCTGGACCGGGGGAGAGGGACCGGTGCTGGGGAGGCAGTGCCATAGCCTTTGGTGCCAACGGAGAGGGCCGGCGCCATGGGTCCTTCCCGGAGTCCTTTCGCCTAGGCGCCTCCCTCGATGAAGCTGGTGCGCTCCGCACCGACGGTGCCGTACTGGAGCCGGGGTCCCCCGCGCTCACCGGGCGAAGGGCTTCCTCTATCAGGAGGAGCTTCAATCTATGCTCCCTCTCCTTCTGGGTTCTAGGGTGGAACCTTCTGCAAATCTTGCACCTCTCATGCAGATGGGACTCTCCCAGGCATCTCAGACACGACTGGGCCGGGGCAGGAAGGACCGCTCTTCTAAGTAGGGAAAACTACCTAGCTAAACTCACGGGAACCTAAACTACTCAAAACTAGGGGACTCTGCTAGTGAGCTAGTGGATGTTCCAGCGACCGTCAGGGTGGTAAGAAGGAACTGGGGAGGGGAGGGCCGGCTGTCTGATATATAGAGCGCCGCAATGGCGTCACTCCAGAGGGCGCCACAGCTGGCCCTATGGGATCTCTAGGGGAAAAAATTCCAGCGATCTGTGCACGTGGCGTGTACACACCTATCATGGAATGGACAGGAGCAATCACTTGAAGAAGAAATATGTGTTAAGGGGATATGATTGAAAGGTGGGAGAGTCAAAACAACACCTACAGTTTTCCTTATAATCATTCGCAAAGTCATTGTGATTCTTTGTATATTTTCTTTTTATAAATACTTCATTTTCTCAAACAAAAGACACATTTAGTCCTCACAGAAAAGTGCTCCCAAGCAGGGCTATGGAAACCCAGCAATTTGTAGGCATACAGCTGTGGGGAACTCAGATTGGTAAGGTCATCAGGCCAGATCTTCAGTAAGTGTAAATCGACAGACCTCCACTGAAGGCAATGGAGTCACACTGCTTCCCACCAGCTAAGGATCTGGACTATTGGCCTCAAGAGTTCCACCTGGAGTGGTGTGTTCACATGAACCCAAAAAATCAGGTGAAACTGCCATAAATCCTGTTGAAACCTGTCCACTTCATCAGAAAATTGGTGACTCATCCCAGCTATTCCCTATTCAAAAGCTCCCATTCCCAGCACAGGACCTTTTCCCCACACTTGTTCCCTGGAGTGTCAGTCAAAGAACGAGGAAAACTATTTAAAATGGGAGTCTTGAGACCAGAAGAATATTCTCCACCCTGCTGATGTGGAATGCCCAGGGGATGAATTTTCTGCATCATCACTGAAGACATTTCATATGGAAAACTAGCTCAGGGGCTGCCTCCATAACTGGAACCACCAAAAAAAAAAAAGTGGACAAGGAAGCTGGTCAGCAGGCCATTTCTGATGATATTAGTGGGGAAGGAGCAGCACAGGGTCTGCCATGAACTAAGATCCAAGGAGATGTTCTGGACAGGGTGTGTATATGTTTGTGTGTGTACACATGTGCACATGAAAGAGATGGTGGGACTCTTACCAGAGAAGTAAATGATTCAGACTAGCGTAATTCTTTTCTGAGATTTGCCAAACTGAACTCAAAAACACCTTAAACCAAATGAATTAATATGTCCCATAATTGAGTCTTCTCTAAGAGGAGGTACCAGGAGAAAGGGAAAGAACAGGAGGCAGGTTGGGAATGGACTCATGGATATGAGGGAATGAAAGGTGGACAGATGACTGGCTTTGTGGATAAAGGAATAGCCATCAACGTGATATACCTCAATGTTAGCAAAGCTTTCGATACGGTTTCCCACAGCATTCTTGTCAGCAAGTTAAGGAAGTATGGGTTGGATGAATGGACTGTAAGGTGGATAGAAAGCTGGCTAGATCATTGGGCTCAGTGGGTAGGCATCAATGGTTCTATGTCTAGTTGGCAACCAGTAACCAAAATCATTTGATACTCAAAACTATTTATTATAACAACTTTTTAGCTGAAAAACTCGAGCGACTTTGTAAAAATGGCTTCCAATCCCTGTTCCCAGTGAAGTCAATGACTAAACTCCAATGGAGTTCTGCACGACCAGGATGGAGTCTATTAACTCACAACCTCCCTGAGAGATAGATCACTTAACCCTACCTCTGAAAAGCAGCCCTCTCTTGGCCAGAACTTGACACATTGTTTAACACTATTAACAATACACAGCAAAATTATTTTAGGATTGGAGCAAAGAAGAACAATGCGCCTGACTGAAACTGCATGAGGCAAGGTAAGCAGGCAGAATGTGATTATCAAAGTAAAAACCCGGCCATTGTAAAAGATTAGCACCTCTCCTCTTACAACAAGAGCTATGGGATCTCTAATGTCCACATGTGTATGAGACTTCAACTTCACATATAATCTGAGCACGAGAACAGTGCTCTCTAGCACCATGGTGGGTCATGGACTAGGACTGACTCCAAGGGAAAAGTGCTGTGACATATATATATGAAAGACAATAGCTAAGTAGTTTCAAAGAGCTTCTATTTAACTAGTAGTGGTACAATCTGTGTTGAATGGCCAACAACACTTAATTCTCCAGTTACTCTGGCAAACATAAAGCACTTTATCATCCCTCTGGCCTGGGGCCTCTCCAAACATTGTGGCAGGATTATTTTATTACTGCAGTGCTGTTTGAGAATGGTCTCGTCTCCCTAGGCAGGAACAACAAAATTCACCCCTGAACTTTTATGCCCAAGAGACCTTAACTCAGCAGAAGAACTGAACGACTTATGCCTTTGCTAAAGATATTTACATTTCAAAAATATAACTCCGGCAACTAAAATTCCATGATGCAGATTCCTTGAACAACAAATACAAACCACTTTGCCTTTGTCTGAACCCATGCTGATGAAAATTTCATTTCAAGTATGCTTTTTGAAACAACTTCCAATTATGTTTCACACTCCCAGGATCATGGATTTTCAGATGTAGCAAGTTCCCGTTAACAGTGAGGTTCTGAAGAAAGGCTAATAATAAGCAGCAACTGCCCTCATCTTCACCAGAAAAGGGATATGTCCTCGCCACTGATGGCTACTAAACATGGCAGATCCCATGGAACCTTCAGTAGTGATGTGCTACACAACTGTTATAACTCTGCTCTCAATAGTGCACCTTCACAATTCTAAGGAGCCCACCTGCTCTCTGCTGTGAAGCCCTCCATTCTGTTTAAGGTGCCGAACGTTGCAGAGAAACATAAACTCTGCCTTCTCAATGAGACTTTGCTTTTGTTCTTTCTTGGACTTCTCCCTTAATCTAGAGCTAAAAGCCTTCATACTGAAAGCGTATTTGTAGCTGGAAAAAAATAATTAACATCTTCTGAAGGAGGTTGGTATTCATTCCTAGTCAAATTCAAACAAATGTAATTACTTTCTGCCCACCTACACTTCCTGTGCACCTTCCGTTAGGTACAACATTCTTCACTGTGTGCCCTCAACTCTTGAGTAGTATTGCTATATGCTCTTAAACATCTCTAGTACCACACTCCAGAGGGTGCTCTGATATAGTAGGACAGTGGTTCTCAACCTTTTTGCAGGTCGCAACACACTTGGTGGCATATCATGACCCTACAGAACAGACTTGCCCACCCCACAGCTCCAATCCAGCCATCTCCCAGGGTCCCCGTGACACACCTACCACTGTGCGACAACACAGTAATGTGTCCCAACACAGTGGTTGAGAACCACTGTACTAGGAGAAAACTAGGAGGATATAGCTTGCATATCAGTTTAAATCTGGATAGCATTTAAGGAACCTTGATATAAAAAGAACTATATAAACAAACATGATATACCATTGATATTATTATTGTTGTTATATTATTTGGTTTCATTCTGGTCCCCTCTCATCTTCACTCTTCAATTTGCATTTTAACTTTTTCTCCCTAAAGTCACACAGTACCACAAACCCCAACAAAACAGGACATCTGGGATGGGTCTCCGCGGGGCTGATTGATGGTGAAATGCATTATGAATGCACCTTGCTGAGCCGTAACTTTGTAATGAACTAATACATATTAAATTCTATTGTCAGGCAAGGGTAGAAGCAGTACCTTTTGGAAACCACTTTAGTCATGCTTTGTCTCAGGTTCACACTAATCTTTCTCTGCAATCCTCCTCCCTCGGAATCCACCACTACTCGTAAGTGGAAATTATTAAGTCTATACCTTTACAAAGAGCTTTTTGGACATTTTCACTCCATCTCCCAGAAGCAATGCATCTCAGTTCTTCTCTAACTCCAGACAAGATGAAGCCATGTGGACAGCTCAACCGGCACACTGTTCCAGATTTAGACAGCTCCTGTCCACAACCTGATGGATGTACTGTCACACCTCTCGGTTTCTGGAAGAGGGGGCAATACACCTCTGCAGGAAGTAAATACTCAAATGTCAGCTGACACAGAAAATAGACACATCCAAAGTTACCAGCAAATAAGAACACCACAATAGGATGCAGAAGAGAATATGAAAATTGTGCTAAAATGCACTGCAACTCAGCCCCACTGATTTCCTCTACTAATAAGGTATTTTTCATCGAGTCTTTACGAAGGATGGAGTGTTTCAGATAGGTGGAAAATCCTGTTAAATTTGTTATCTTCCTTGTAATGAATGAGTTAAATGGCATTTTGGCAGCAGATATTGATTGAATTATTGATACTTTCCATAGGACAAGATTAGTTAAAACTCGGATTGTATTTTTATAAACATTTGAAATGGGTGTTGGAATGCAGATACGTTCTTATGGTTACAGTTTTTCTTTCAGTGTATTACAACCACTGGCAAAATCATCATGGGACAAATCAGGTTTGACTCCATCTTCCTGTATCAGTTCTGCCCCCTTTCCTTAAATTCACCATTTACCATTGTTTGCTGGCACCACATCACAGCTTTGTACAAGAACCTATTAATTTCACCTGCTTCTGTTTTACTGTTTCATTGTCACAGTATTGATATTAAAGTGGCACTATGAGCAGTTTGCTGCACCCTAACTACATAGAACCATTTATGCAATATCATGAAATGAGAACTTAGAGAAGGACAATGATGTTACTAACACCCCCTTCCCCCAAGAAGACACTAAAAACTTGTTTATTTCAGGTTTCATGACATGCTCAATCACTTTGGGTTTATGAAATGGCTCATAAGTGAACCTACATCCAGTTTTAAATTATTATAGGCTGATATATAATTTAGTTGAAACCTAAAATATAAAATGAAATTCAGGGAAATATAAAAATGACAACCAAAGAAAAATTTGCTTGTTTTCATATAAACCTAAACTTCTAAGTTTAGCAAATGTTGGCTAAGGATTTGCAGAGACCAAAAAAGTATTTTAATGAATGAAATGTTTTCTGATTAGGGCTGGTGAAATATGTTCAAATTGTGAAGAAAAAAAATCATCAAAATTTGAAATTTCCAAAAGTAAAATGGGGAAGGATGGGTTTTTTCCTCTGTAGCATGGGAAAAGGCTCAATTGCTGGTGGATTCTCTGTATCTTAAAAGTCTTTAAATCATGATTTGAGGACTTTAATAACTCAGTCATAGCTTAGAGGCTTATTGCAGGAGTGGGTGGGCGAGGTTTTGTGGCCTGCGTTGTGCAGGAGGTCAGACTAGATGATCATAGAATCATAGAATAATAGGAATGGAAGGGACCTCACGAGGTCATCTAGTCCAACCCCCTGCTAAAAAGCAGGACCACTCCCACTAAATCACCCCAGCCAGGGTTTTGTCTAACCGGGCCTTAAAAATCATATTGGTCCCTTCTGACCTTAAGAGTCTATGGCTATGTCTTAACTTGCTAAAGTTAGTTCAAATTAGTTAATTTGAACTAACTAATTCGAACGAACTTAATTCAAACTAGCAAAATTTCGTTTGAACTAAGCAAGTGCCATTCATGGCACTTGCTTAGTTTGAATTAGCGAATTACATTGAGTTCAATGGGCCGGTTAGTTCGAACTGAGCAATTAGTTCAAACTAACATGGTCACATTGGTTAATTTGAACTAATTAGTTCGAATTAACCCTTAGTTGGTATAGCATATTCAAATTTATTAGTTCGAATTAAGGAAGCCCTTAATTCGAACTAATGAAAGCCTAGTGCAGCCATGTCTTAAATTAGTTCGAATTAAGCCTCCTTAATTCAAACTAACTTGCCACTGTAGACATAGCCTATGAGTCCATGATGGGGCTGGGAAATGACTACATTTTTACCAACACTTTATCCTGGTTTTCAACCAGCCATATTCATTATTTTGGACAATTAATGCAGTTTTTACTGTTATCATGTACAATTGGGCAAATACAGGAAAAGGTGGATACCAAATTTATACAATTACTGTATTTTCAATAATGTGGCTTGAAATAATATTAAATGGAATGAATTTATAATACTTAGAGTCATCAAAGCGTTCAACAACTTCTTATCTCCACAGTTATTAAAAAAAGAAGATGGAAATATCTGGGACGTGTTAAGACATGTATGAAGCAAGAGACTGCCATGCCATTGGGTAGCTTGATGAACACGGAGAAGAGGCTGACTGAAAGACTCCCTGAGTTGGGCTCTACTCAGAGAGAAGCAACTTAACATAGAAAACATGCAAAGAGCAGCCCAGGCAGCAAGAATGGTAAAACCTTGTTCATTCCTTAAATGATGTTTGATGGTGTAAAAAGGATTCAGATTCAGAACAGTTAATGTCTAAACAAAAACAAACAAAAATTTCATCAAGTCCTTGAAAACCTGACACTTCTACAAAACTTGTTTTAAATAAATAATCTAAGTATTAGAAATATTTCCTGCCTGTTTTTGAAAAATCAGATTGAAGTCTCAACTATTAATAATAACACTTCATATCTTTTTTGTCATTTTGACAGCCTGCACAGGCCTTGAGGAATTAGACATTCATTTAAGACGGACTAATTGTCTTAAAATTTAAAACTATTTCCATTAGTAAAATGGCGTTCATTTCTGGACACTGCTTTACAGGAAAGATACTGACAAATTGGAGGGAGTTCTAAAGCAGCAACAAAAATGATCAGGGAGTCAAAATTAAAAGAGCTAAATTATGTGACGGTTGGATAAGTGACAATTTAGGGAACGGAGCATGATAACAATGTAATGACAGGCACAAATACAAAGAGGAGAGGAACTATGTAGGTGGTACAAAGGGATATATAACTAAGGGCAGGGCTACACTGATGGCGGCAAATTCGCTGCTATTGTTCTCTCTTTCCAGTTTGATTGAGTGGTCAATAAAGACCAGTGAAAAGATACGGGATGAAAATTCAGCATATGAGAGAACAGAATCTGTACCACGTCTGTAAGACAGTGCAGCACATGAAGCTGCCTGAAACCAAATGAGTTCATAGCTAGTTGCTAGTAAATGAATCTCAATCTAATGGACCAAAAAGAAAAAAGACCCCTCTCTCTTCCTTCTTTTAAACATAACACCTTGTGGACAAAGATTGGCCAAAACAAATTTTAAAAGTGGGCACACTAATTCTTTCAACACTAGATGGCATCAGTGCCTTGGCATTAATGCCAACTAGTTTTATACTCCTGCAATAATCATATGCACTGTGCAGAGCATTATAATACAAGAAGATGAACATTTTCAGGTGCACACTAAACCTAAGATGCTGGTTATAAAGCATTCTTCAGTGGAACACAAGAAGGAAACAGACAAAAGAGTAGTGGTGGGAAAATATTTATAATTTTTTTTAAGTTAGGCATGAAAACCTCTTTCTTTCTTTCTTTCTTTCTTTCTTTCTTTCTTTCTTTCTTTCTTTCTTTCTTTCTTTCTTTC
>ML685886.1:4066682-4078506 GCA_007922175.1 Pelusios castaneus | reverse complement strand
TTAAGTCGACTTAGCTAAAGTTGACCTAAATTTCCAAGTGTAGACATATCCAGAGAGAGTATGGGTTGGGCAGGCCATGCAGGATCTAGACTTCCCAAAGTCTAGTGGATTCCTCTTCACAACACCTCTGTGAGGTAGGGAAATACCATCAGCTCCATTTGCAGATGGGGAACTGAGACACGGAGAGGCTAACTGACTTGCCCAAGTTTATACCCGGAATGCGTAGCAGAACCAGAAATAGATCCAGGTATTCCAAATTGCACCCTGATACCTTAAACACAAAACCATCTTCTTGACAGGGAGCCTATCAATCTGGCACTTTCCATAATCATTAAAAATTCCCATAAATGTAAACATTTATGTAAATAAAATATGTTCCTTTAGCATTTATAATTTTGTTCTCATATATTTTTCTGGATTTAATGATTGTGTTGCAATTGGAAAGTATTCAGCTTAGTTTTATATTAGCCACTGGTAATTACGAAAGGTGCACTGATGCGTCTAAGCATCTCTTATCATACTCGTGACCAGTGTTCCCTCTAAGCTGTGCGGGTGCGTGGCCATGCAGCGGCCATCGCACCCCCTGTGCAGCACTGAGGGACCCCCACGCAACCCAGCAGCCCCCGCTGCTCCCTCCAGAACCCTGGGGCTGCGGCTTTGCCACGGCAGACCCGGCCTCTGGGCTGGCCCTCCCCGCCCCCAGGGTGGAACAGGCAGGCTCAGGCTAGGGTCAAGTGCGCGGGCCTGCCAGCCTGCCCCACGCAGCCGGGGCAGTGGGGTGGCTGCGGCCGCGGCGGGCTCCCGGGCTCCCACCCACCGACCGCCTTGACTTCCCGGCCCGGGGCCGGGCTCATGCGACAGCCTCAGCCTCCCAGCACAGGGCCGGGATCAGCCTCCAGGGCTGGGGTCTGCTCCGCCCCACTGGCGGCTTCCCAGGGCCGCGGTAGGGTCCCCCCCGCCAGCGGTCTTGGCTTCTCTCTGTCTTTCTCTTCTTTGCTTTCCTTTTTCTTTCCTTCTCTTCTTTGCCTTCCTTCTTTTTTCTTTCTTCCTCTCTTTCTCTTCCTTCTTTCTCTTTTTTCCTTCTTTGTCTTCCTTTTTCTTTCCTTCTTTCTCTCTGTTTTCCTTCCTCTTTCTTCTCTTCCTTCTTTTTTCTTTCTTTCTTTCCTCTTCCTTCCTTCCTTCCTTCCTGTTTCCTCTTTCTTTCTTTCTTTCTTTCTTTCTTTCTTTCTTTCTTTCTTTCTCAAAAAACTTTTAAAAAATTACTTTTAAATAAAAACCGTTCTAAAAATTAAATTTCAATTCAAAATTCATTCAAATTCAATTAAACACAATTAACTGATTCTATTTACAATCACTTTAACTTCAATTAATGCCTATAATTTCTGTCGTGTGAGTTTACACAAAAATTTTATTCAGAAAAAGTTTTGCACACGGCTTGAAAATTTTGCACACAAGCCACCAAACCTTAGAGGGAACATTGCCTGTGACACATTTCAGCAAGTAGAGCGAACATGCCAAAACGCTGAATGTTTAATGTTGAAACCTAAAGCAGTGTGAAGGGATTAAAACTCTTCGGTGTCCTTTCATAATTGATGTGACAAAATACTGTTGGGATTAATGGGACAATCAATCAATTGTGGCTTTGATCCTGCTCTCTTCTGCAGTGTGGTTTCTCGTATGAGTGGAGAACATCAGACAGAGCATATGCTAAAGTTGGACTCTTTTTTTAATTAGGAACTTTAACATGATGTATTCTGCCAGGAAAAAAAAGGATGTGTGCTAAATGCTTCAAAGGAAATTAATACAACATGAAGATAACAGCTCAAAGCAGAAGAGCTAACTTCTTTTGCCATGTTAAAGGTAAATGCTTTCATTAAAAGGAAAACTGTGAAATATTGCAGAAAAAAGAAACCACCCCCATGAACAAAAGACAATAGCTTCTCCTCGCAAAGGCGGGGTGCTTAAATTTTACATGCATGAGATTGTTCCACTTCTCTGTGTAGAGTCTACAATACTGTAGATGATTAGAATGGAAAAAATGATCAGTCCTTTCTTTCTACTCCATAGCAGGGACTTTCCAGCTTTTTCATTTTGAGGACTGCTTTGTAAGAGACACAGTCTAGTGGAGACCTGATCTTCCCATATCCGAATCAGACTACAGTTCGATTTTCAAACTATTTCACTGTGTAGCCTGCCTGGTGGAAAGACAGGGCCAATGCCTCCCTCTTCTCAAAGTATGGCGACATTTTTTTTCTCCACTGAAAGCTCTCAAACCATCTAGGGTCACTGGAAGTTGCAGGGGGACAGTAAACTCAGCAACCTTCAGCATTTTTTCCTCTTAACATAGCCTCCCACTCAACCTCCAGGAAATAGTCTTTCTCCAGTGGAATCAGATTTAAAACTCTTCTGAGATTATACATGTGGCTTGGGACTTTCCATTTTTTTTATTCATATGGTGAACCCAAGGATCACAGATAAGAAATTTGGAAGGACTATTCTCTGTTGAAGTTTCTGCCTCTAGGTTCAAATGCCAACGTGCATCTAGTCTACCAGATGGATCACCCATCCTGCAAACCCCTATTTACTAACCCTAACTTTATTTTGGTTGTTTCTCTGGTGTTGCATGAATAAAGAAAGTAACAGACATATGTGTTGACAGGATATGGATCTAAAAAAGGACAATACAGAATGTTTATCAAGGTTTGGATCTCTAGCAGATGATACTATTCTGCAATTCTTACAGAAGATTTTCTCCCTCAGTTTTAGTAAACCCAAATATATAATACACATCCTGAAGTCTCCTTTTGCATATTCCTTTATTTGGGGTTTACTGAGCTCTCAATCAGCACAAATGACAAAACAAACAGCCCTCACTTACAGTAACTTGTGTCAAAAGGTTGATCCAAAGAAATGGCTTTCATACCTCTGCATGTGGCCTCGGAACCAGACCATAGGCCATTTGGCTGACAAAGTCGTATGCTGCTACCCACTAGATCAAATCCTGCTTTACATCGGATTCCACAGGCAGCATTGAAGTAGTTGTTGCAGATGTTCTGGATAAAGTAGCCATTTTCAGGGGGCTGAAGCTCAGGGCAATGGACAACTAATCAATTATACAACAACAGGGTTAGAGATTCCAGAAGCATTAATTTAATTTCCCACTCAGTTTGGGTACATCCACGCTGGTGCCTTAGGTTGACTTAAGGATGGGTAAGTCAACCTACAGACTGCTGCGTCCATACTGGGCGCTTTTTAGGTAAACTTAAGCGCTTCCTTAAGTCGATTTAATAACACCACCTCTTAAGTCGACTTAAGCCAGTGGAGACGGGGAATAGCCCTTATATCGACCTAATTGGCCTCCAGGCCCCCTCGCAGAATTCCTGGCCACTCCTCTGTTGACCTAGTAACTGTCAGTATGGACGCAGGGCTGTAGAGCCTTTAAGTCTACTTAGCAAGGTCAACTTTAATTCGACTTAAAGTCGACCTTGGTTACGGCGACTTAACAGAGCCTCCAGTGTATACGTACCTTTGTGTCTTTAATCTGGCTGATTTCATATTTTAATTTGTAGTATCTATGCTTTGGGGACATGCATTGGGAACACTATAATAAACCATATGCTTGAACATCTCATTTAGTGAAATATCTCAAGAAGGGCTAAGATCACACTGCCTAAGGGTACGTCTACATTGGAGCCTTAGGTCGACGTAAGGAAGGTGAAGGTGACCTACAGACCGCCGTGGCCACATTGGGCGCTTATTATGTCCACTTAAGCGCTTCCTTAAGTTGACTTAATAACAGCACCTCTTACCGTCAACTTAACGCTTAAATCGACTTTATTAAATTGACTTAATTCAGTGTAGACGGGGAAAGCCCTTAAGTCGACCTAATTGGCCTCCAGGCCCCTTCCCAGCTACCCACAATGCACCACTTCTCCGTCAACCTAGGACCTGCCAGTGTGGACGCAGGCAGTCGACAGAAGTTTTCAGTGTGGACCCTCTAGTCGACTTAACAAGGTCGACTTTAAGTCGACCTTGATAAGTCGACTTAAAAGAGCCTCCAGGGAGCTATACCTTAAGTGTCCTAATATGCCTTTCATCTTTGTTTATCTTCTCTGTCTGGGAAGACTTACCTTCACAAGCCAGTCCTGCAGCACGATACCCATCCTTGCAGACACAGTCCTCAATGGAGGTACTTCCAGGGGAAGAGGTATGGTTATCATCAGGACAAGAGATGCAAGTGCTGATTCCACCAGGTGAACCTTCAGGCTTATATGTTCCTGATGGGCAAGCTATTAAATAAGATTACACTTTTAGAAGAATAAAAGATGAGATGTCATTATTTCTGAAAGTTCACTGGATACCAATTTTTGTAAGGATTTTTTAATGCACATTTCCTTTTCAGTGCATTTTTAGGTATGGGGATGGCCAAGTTGTGTCTTTAATGTCATTTGCAATTGCTATACTTTAGTTGCTCCCCTTCCTCCTCTGTTTATACATCATTAATTTAAATTCGAAGCAGGAACCTTGTCTGCCATGTAGTCTATAAGGATATAAGTGCATATAGGGTCTGATCCAAAGCCTGCTGGATTCAGTGGAGATCTTTCCATTGACTTCAAAGGGTTTTGCACAACTAATCAATTATACAATGACAGGGTTAGAGATTCCAGAAGCATTAATTTAATTTCCCACTCAGTTTGGGTACATCCACACTAGAGCCTTAGGTCGACTTAAGGAAGGTTAAGTCAACCTACAGACTCCTGCTTCCACATTGGGCACTTATTAAGTCGACTTAAGCACTTCCTTAAGTCAACTTAATAACACCACCTCTTACAGTCGACTTAATGCTTAAGTCAACCTTATTAAATCGACTTAATCCAGTGTAGACAGGGAAGCCCTTAAGTCGACTTAATTGGCCTCCAGGCCCCCTCCTAGGGCTACCCACAATGCACCACTCCTCCGTCAACCTATCACCTGCCAGTGTGGAGACAGGCAGTCAACAGGAGTGCTCAATGTGGATTCTCTAAATTGACTTAACAAAGTTGACTTTAAGTTGACCTAAAGTCGACCTTGTTAAGTCGACTTAACAGATCATCCAGTGTAGACATACCGTTGCTGCGTCAGTTCCCCCATCTGTGAAATAGGGCCAACAGGATAAAGGTGTTGTAAGGATAAATACACCGTAACTTGTGAGGCACCCAGACACTATGGCAAAAGGGACCATAAGTATTTTATACTGGATTAAATCTAAGATGTTGATGCCTACCAAATTACTTCCTGAGCTTGTAAAAAGTTGCAACAAGCCTAAACACGGTTGAACTTCAGACAGGAGCTGTGATCATCCCCTCCCAGAATCTGGTCCAGTGTGCTGCTGTGACCTCCTGTTCTCTACTCCGAAACCCTGATTTACCCCGCTAGGGCCAGATGACAACTCACTCCTGAGTCAGACCACACCAGCCTCCTGTGTGTAACTGGTCCCAGGCAGTGGGTTTGCGCCCTCTGGCCATTCAAGGGACGATCTTCAAGTGAGCGCCCCCAGATGCTACACCGGGAACTTCCATCCTACAGGGACTGGGACCCTTCCCCAATCACCATAGACTTATAGACCCTTGTTAATTCATTTGACGTTGAAATGGATGTGCTCAGCCTCTCTGGCTACACCCTCTAAAGTCCACACAGATTTAAATAAAACAAACACTAGTTTATTGATTAGAATATGATTTTAAGTGAGTACATAGCAAATCAATGCACAATCATATAATAAAGGAGTCAGGCGTTACCTCTAAATAAAACCAAGTAAATAAAAGATATAAAACACATGCTAATCTACTAACACTATTCCAAGATTACTCTTTAGTCTATTCTCCTCATTCTTAGCCACCAGACTGGATGTTGATCGTGTTCAGACAGCGTAGACTCTCCTGGCCATGTGGATAGGCCCAGTCTCTTGGAGTTGCTCACAAGATGGTCTTTCTCTGGCAAAAGCCAAAAACTTCTCGCCTATTCAAAGTGTCTGTATTTGTTTTCCAATTCCCCCTGCCTCCCCCTTTGCTCCACCTTCTCCGTGCTGCTGCGTGATTCTTTTTGTCCCACCTGAGCCAGGGAGGTCAATTTGTATTGCCTTTTTCATGTATCTCTCCAGCCTCTGTGCTGAAATAGTCCTGAGGGTCTGAGCTATGAGACATGCTTCACACCATCACATATACATGATGCTGCAGGAAACATGATACCATAACAATATGGGCAAAGCATTCAAAAGGGAACGTTGCATGGTATAATTGGCATCAAACTATATAATTACATTGCAAAAGTGAATAGAGAATTTACACAGATCATAACGTGGGGTGCATGGATGTGCATCCCATGACAGCAGCCTGTTATTTAAATGCTTAAAATGTATTATTCTGTTTAAACTTCTCTTACAGATTGTGGGCCAGATTCACCATTGCCCTGCATTATGTGCAGTCATTTATGTCAGTGCAAATAGGTGCAAAATATTACTGATCTAATGAGTTTCACAGCCACTTTACACTGATGTAAACAACTGCATAAAGTACAAGGCAATGGAGAATCCAGCTCTGTAGCTTCCAGAGAACTGTGTCCACAGGCATAAATGCTTTCAAAGATGTCCTTTGTTTCCAGCACCACATCTTTCCCATCTCTTTCAAGTATTAAAAATCTAATTCCTATGCCAATAGCTCTCTTTTTTCCTTTGACAGAATTGGACCAATTCTATGCTTTGAGTGAATTTAAAGGTAAATGCTCTGACAATTATCTTATAAAGGCAAATAGCTTTCTACTCTTCCCTCCCTGCACCACAAAAAAAGCCCATCACCATCTAGCCAGCCAAATCTGGTGAATTACACTTTGAGAAAGATAAAACTTGGAGCTATTTTTTCTAGAACATGGTCATTTCTTGCATATTTTCCAAAGATCATGTTTTTCAGTTTCAAAGTAAATGATAAAATGATCTAGTGTTGCAAATTATAAGTGATGTGAAGCAGTGTGTTACAGTCTGGCTTTCTGGGTCTACATTGTAGAACAACTCTTTAAAATTCTAAATGAAAGCACCTAAATAAGAAAGAAAGCATTTAAAGATCAAAACATTATTACAAGGTCAACTGGTGACTTGCTAAAGGGAGATAGGAAGGCAAATTTACTCACATTTATAGCTGAGATTTTAAAATGACTTTTGAAAACAAACAGTTGTAACAATGCCATTTAATTACACCTTATTTTTGCAGTCAGCTCTCTCTAGTTCCCTCGCAGTTTCATTAAGAGTAACATGCCCTTTTATGACAGCATAAAAATGAAAAGGACAGCAAATACCTTCCACTCTATATTCAGGGTCTTCACTGATATTGCATAGAAATAGTTTTACTAAATGTTAAACTATTTTTTCTCCTGAAAGACAGAAGGTATCTGCCCAAATTTAGCTTTTTAGAAAAATGGAATCTTAACCACTGAAAATGAACAACTGTACTACTAAATTACCCAACACAATTAAAATGACTTCAATTAAATTGCCTTCACTACAGTATTCATCACAGTACTTTGTGCCATAACAAGAGAATTACAATTATTCTCTTAAAAGGCTTCCTGACAGGGGCAAGTATCTAGTATCCAGATGGTTTTCATACTCTGGAGTTTGAACAGACCCAAATTTTTAGCAATGAGAGAAATTAACCATTGGAACAGATTACTGAGGGATGTGGTAGCTTCTCCATCAGTGGGAGTCTTTCAATCAAGATAGAATGTCTTTCTAAAAAGATACACAGTAGTCTAGTTTCACCACATCACTGACTGAACTCCATGTGCATTCACATGTTCTGTGTTCTACAGGAGATCAGACTAGATGCTCATAATGGTCCTTTGTAGCCTCAAATCTATAAAGATCATAGCAATAGGAATGTCTTTAAAAGGCTCCTCCTCTTACAATCTTGAAGCAACCCCCTTTTATACTTTGGAGGATTTGACCCAGTGACTTCTTATTATTCTCCTCTAATGTCTTCAGAAGGCATCAGGCTATCTGGCCTGAGCAATTCAGGGGATGGCTTGCTCGCTGGCTGTCCCATTCAGTTTGTTTGAATGGCTATCCACTGTATCTAACTGGACAGTGACTCCCAAAGTTGGTGACGTGTCCTTCCCCTCAATCTTAGGCTATGTCTACACAAGAAAGTTCTGCTGGCAAAAGTTTTGCCAGAAAACAATCACCACTATCATAATAGTGGTGGCTGATGTCCACAGTGCCATCATATGGTTGGTGGAGTGCATCCTCCCTAGGACCACTTCCACCAACTTAAGTGGCAGTTTGAAGGAGCCCACAGGCTCCTGGTTCCCCCCTCACCCAGCCACCTGGAGCTCCCTAGGGTCCCCGACTGCAGGGAGGGCAGCTGCTGGGGGCTGATCCGAGTCCCCAGCTGCAGCCACCAGGGGCTCCACTGGTCCCCTGCAGAGGGTAGAGAGTGCAGCTGCTAGGGCGCCTCCATTCCCAGCAGCAGTGCAGCTGAAGCCACCAGGGCTTGCCCATTCCCAGCAGCAGGGGTCAGCTGCTGAGGCTCTGCTGTCCCCGGTGGCCGCGCAGCTCCTGCCTGGGGCTCACCTTGGCCCCGGGTGGCCAGGGGCAGGCAACTGCTGGGGCTGCAAGTCCTGGGCGGCTGTGTGAAGCTTCCACCTGGAGCCTGATGGGTCCCAGCACCCCTTCCCCCCCGGGGACAGGCGAGCCCCAATAGCTGAAACCCCACTGCCACCCGATACCCCCTTTACTGACCAATTTCACTGCTCTGTTAGAACAGTGAAATTGACAAATATGACAGCCCTCCACCGCTCTAAGGGGGCTCAGCGTCCACAATGACACTCTGCCGCCTTAGCTTTGCCAACAGAAGCCCTATGCTGCTCATCTAGGTGGTTATATTTTGTCAGCAAAACCGAGCAGTTTTGTCAGCAAAGAGGGGAGTCTAGTCTGCACGCTAGGACTGTTTGCCGACAAAAGCTGAGTTCTGTCGATAAAACTTCCTAGTGTAGAAAAGGCCTTGGAACAGCACACCCTGAATTAACTCCCTTTGGGCTCCTTACTGATTCTTTCCATCCTGGTAATCTGGAGATAACACTTGAGAGCAACCAGCCCATTGGCAAACCTGTTCTTCTATGGTTCAGATGACAGTTTCCATTGAAGCTAAAAACTGCTATTGTTGGTTCATCCTTGGGCTCAATCTGAATTATGTTTTGAAGACTGGTCATTTCAGTTCAGCCCTTTTGTGAAACTTCATATGCGCCATCACTCAAACCAGCACACAGCCAGCAGTCCCTGCTCAGGTGAGTCATAAAGATGTAAAATAAAAAGCATGCCAACCAAATATTTTGGGGTGCCTTAGTAGATCTGTGTGGGAAATCCTGTCTTGTTTCTGCTGGTTACATGTCTTGTGCCAAAGCTACCAGCTTTCCATTTTCATGACCTGTAAAAAAGGCATCTAAATAAAAACAACTCATTTGCAAATCAGTCCGACTTCTTCTTTTCAAGGAAATTTGATGGTTCAACCCCCTTGTGTGAAGAGCTAACACTTATATTTCAGAAAGAACCTTTTCCTCAAAGCCAGGGACAGTCAAAGCCAAAAGCAAATAATTTGGTTTGTTTGTTAAAAAACAGTTAGGCATGTGGCTCATCTGACTATTTTTAGCTGGGGTTTCGAAACAGAAATATGCTTACAATGGGGTTTTGCCAGCAAATTTGCAAGAGACTACTGACATTGCTAAGAGAGCTTTTAATGCATTTTTCTTCCCAGTGGAAAAGCTAGTATCTCTGAGTGTCCTTACCTCTTCTTTGTAACTGCAACACTTGTGACTGTGTCTTTCAACTTTTAAAGGGAAAGGAAAGATCCCAAATCTTGTTCTCGGTACAGAACTCCATATCCTATCAACAGTGTTAAGGTAAAAGCCTCAATCTTGACAAGTCTCCCCATAAAACCACACACTGATCACAAACTTCTCTCAGTCTTACATGGCCACCAGCTATAGATGAAATAACTCCATCAGTATGAATTACATTGCATACACAAAAATTACCTCAGGTCTGTTCCACATTAACCCAGCTGCACCAGACGCCACAGGGGCCTTTTGGGGAGCTGAGGACGGCCAGATGGCTGTGGGTTTAGAATCAGTCCATGGAGCTAGCTCTACCAAGCACTGGTTAAATGATCAAACAAGCACCTTTGTGCTTTCTCTCATGCTGCCCCTTGTGCTTAGGAGAAGCTCTGTGTAAACATCCATAAAGCTTGAGATCACTACAGTGCGCCAAAACCCTCCTGAAAACTGATTTGCCATGAGCCCTACAATAAACCTAGAATTATAGAATCATGGAATAATAGGGATGGAAGGGACCTCACGAGGTCATCTAGTCCAACCCCCTGCTAAAAAGCAGGACCACTCCCACTAAATCACCCCAGCCAGGGTTTTGTCTAACCGGGCCTTAAAAATCTCCAAAGATGGAGATTCTACCACCTCCCTAGGTAGCCCATTCCAATGCTTCACCACCCTGTGAACAGTTAGACTCTGGTGTGTTGAGATCAGTGTATCATGCTGACCAACACTGTCTCATTGTTTCCTTGTACTCCCCCACCTGTCTGTCTGTCTCCACCTGCTGTCTCTTGTGTTAGTGTTAGATTGTAAGGTCTCTGTTTGTACTGGCACAATGGGATCCTGGGTCAGGACTGGAATGCCTAGTCATTACAATGCTATAAATAATAAATAGCAGTAAAACTAATAAATTAATAAAGTGTTCCCGTCACACACACTTTCCCTCAACTATCCCTGCAACAACCTCTCTGATGGAGGCGGAAAGGAGTGAAGTGGAGGCATAGAACATAATGCAAAGTGTTACTTGCAACGGCAGTAACTCAATAAAAAATTCATCGCCCATTCTCTTTCACTACTCTGGCAATAAAAAGGGCCCTTCAAGTAGGTGTAACTGAGAATCAGACCCTTAGTGTAATTATTAAGCTGAAGGCATCCCTTTAACTGTAAATGGCACTGATGTAGATTGGACCTGGGATCACCTTATGATATCACAACATTACTCAGTATGTCACGGCCAGTGTCACGGAATGGACTGGATATGGAGGGACAGTATGATTGGACAGCCTAGTTTGGCAATTGACTGATCTTTGACTACTGGCGGTGGATACGCCAATGGCCTGTGATGGGACATTTGATGGGGTGGGTTCTGAGTTATTACAGAGAATTCATTCTTGGGTGTCTGGCTTCCCCACATACTCACGGTTTAAGTGATCGCCATATCTGGGGCCAGGAAGGAATTATCCCCTAGGGCAGACTGGCAAAGGCTCTAAGGGTTTTTCACCTTCCTTTGTAGCATGGGGCATGGCTCACTTCCTGGTGGATTCTCTGTACCTTAAAGTTTTTAAACCATGATTTGAGGACTTTAATAACTCAGTCAGAGGTTATTACAGGAGTAGGTGGGTGAGTTTCTGTGGCCTGCATTGTACAGCAGGTCTAGATGAACATATTGGTGTCTTCTGACCTTAGAGTCTGTGAGTCTAACTGAAAGGTCTCTGACGACAATAAGTGCAGAAGGGTAATAGAAAAAGAGAGAATTTCAGTAATAGCAAAACAATCTGAACAACCTCTCTCCTATGTTCCCTCTAAGCTGTGTGGGTGTGCGACCACGCAGCAGTCGTTGCACACCCGCCCACATATCACAGACCCCCACACAGTGTGCACACAATTTGTTACATAGATGAATGAGTCATGAGTATTGACCCTTTACAGCAGTGGTTCTCAACCTTTTAAGGCTCGCAACACAGCTGGGAGCCTT
>ML685886.1:4026968-4066282 GCA_007922175.1 Pelusios castaneus | reverse complement strand
ATTATCAAAGTATAATATCTACTGCCAATGGTGAAAACTATAGATTAATAAAACCTTATTGATCCTGGTGTCTTTAAGGGTCAACAAGCTGGCCTGCTTCTCCTATTTTCCTTCTTTATGGAAATGGACAGCAAAATAGGTGGCTGATCTCACTGCCCCTTACTTTCTGCTCCATCAGTAGGACTAGAAATACTTAAACTCTTGTTGGTGGTGAGTTGGTCTTTCCCTCTCCTGAGCTGACCAGGAGATGGCAAGCATTGGGCCACCAATGAGATTTTCTTTTCACCGCTCGCTATAAGAAGCCACTAGAGGATTCTGATGTAATTTAATTCACCCTATGATACCAGGAAAGTGGATAGGAGACTGTGTGGGATGGTCATCTCTTCTTCCCACAGAAGGAGATGCATGTCAAGGGTCAGAAAAGTTTTTGTTGTGTTCAAGCAAGCAGCATTAGGAGCGCTGAGCTGCAAATATCTTAGACCTGTGTTAATTCTGCAACATTCATCCACAGCAACTAGTATAGGTAAAATGGTGAATATCTGTCAGTTTTTATGTGTGTGCTGTAGCAAAGAACTTGGGCCTACCTCGGAGCCTGGGCCCGAGAAAGGGCCTAAACGCCCCTCCTGAAGAGACCCAGGAATTGCAGGGCTCAGGCCCTGGAAGCGGAGGGGCAGAGCCAGGACAGGAAGGGGAAGTATAAAAGCCCAGCCAGGTAGCTCAGTAGGGGCTAAGCTGCTGCAGGGGAAGGATGTGTCTTTTCTAAAGCTGTGAGCCAGGTGAGACCAGCTCCCTACCATGGAGCTCCCCCATCCTCACCTGGTAGAAGGCCTGATGGCCTACCCAGCTTACTTGGACCTAGTGACTGGGAGGGGATACCAGGGACTGTGGACTAGGGGAGACATCCTAGGGCCCGCTGGAACCCTGATGGGCTGCCCCTCACTGGGGCGCACTAGAGCCCGGGGAAGCCAAAGACACTGAGAAGCTGCTAGGCTCCTACGACCTGGAGGAGCTTCCCTCTGCCGAGGATCCCTGCACCCAGGAGGAACAATCGGCTTTGGAGGGACCCTATGACCTGGAGGAGCTGTCCTCTGCCAATGGACCCGAGGAGTTCCCAGACCTGCCGTCCACAGACAGCGAGGGCCTAGTGGGGATCCCGTGGGCTGTCTATCTGGAGGAGCCTCCTTTGGAAACAGGTACCAGGGCTCAGAATAGGAGGAAGTAGCCCTGGGGCAGCTGACCGCAGTTCAGCTGAAAGCTGGAGCAAACCGGTGTCAGCACATTGCAGCTGGAGCCCCACTGGCCCAGTGTCAGACCCATCTGCCACTGATAGGGCCCTGGGCTGGGAAACAGTGGAGTCGGGTGGGCCCGTATCCTCCTCCCACCTTTTCCCAACCACTCGGAGTGCTTTAACCCTCCTGCCATAGCTGCTGAGGTATTTGAGTGGTGTTCCTGCCCCATCTGGGCCTGCTACTCATCCCAGGGCAGGGGCCACCGACTCTGTGGGCCTGCCCTGCCCCGCCCCGCCCCGCCTCTAGGGGCCACTGACTCCGTGGGCCTGCCCTGCCCCACCTCTAGGGGCCACCGACTCCGTGGGCCTGCCCCACCCTGCCCCACCTCTAGAGGCCACCGACTCTGTGGGCCTGTTCTGCCCAATCGAGCAGGCAGGTTGACAGCCAATGCCATTGAAGGAGTCCAGAACTATTTAGCATTTGCGATGGCTGGCATTTTCCCACGGCTAGACTAGCTGGAACTTTGGCCTTCCTTGGAGTCTAGGGCTGAGGAAGGGCCTGAATGCCCCAGACCACCCACAATCAGCCTACATGTGCATGTGTGTATTTAAACCCATTCTTAGTAATAACCTATCATAATAGTCATAACATCATTACTAGGAAAAAGTGTCATGGAAAAGCATCAGCCAGACTTGCCTCTGCATTCTCCCCCTCACATACTCTTTGCCTGAATAAACAAATTACTCTCACAAAGAAATCCTACATGCCTTTTTATGTTCATGAATCCCCTACATCTTGTTTATGATATCCAATGTCATAAATGGATTGCCTAATTTTATTCTGCATCAGTCTGTGTTCTTCTTTTCTGGTAAAGAAATTACTAGAAAGCAAATCTGGCATAAGATTGCTGGACAGAAGCATATGGTAAACATAACAACACTTAAATAGATATAAGTATAAGCTAAAACACTGGCTGAAGCTTCTCTAGAAACACAGAAACCTGTGCATACAGAAATTTGGTACAATTACTAATTTAATATTTTAAAATAATCTTCCATCTTGAAAAAATTAGCACTCTATAGTGCAAATATAAACTTATATACCTTTCCCAGATTTCATTGAACATTTAAATATGCTGAAACAAGTCATTATTTAACTAAAAAAAAAAACCATAGTGACAAATTAAAGCCAATTTGTAAAACGGAACATTCCAGCAAATCTTTGCACGCACAGTATCGTGTGGGAACTTGTTCAGATTTTAATGCACAAAACTATAGGGGAGAAAATCTCAGTGGATGCTTCTTTGAAGGTTAACACCAAAGATTTTCATTTGAATATATGAATAAAAAATTATGGATGAATAATTTTTCTTTAAAAATGTAAATCTACACAACTCCTGAGCCAGACAGGGCCTTATTGCCTTCTCAGTTACACCAGTGTAAATCAGCAACTTCACTGAATTAGCTCTCAGAGTAATTACTCCAGAGTAAGAGAGAGGAGAACCAGACTAAGTGATTAAAAGATTACCTTAAGAGACTTCACAATTTAAAATGCATATTTTCTTCAGATAACTAAATTACATTTCATAAATAATCCCCATAAGTAACTGTACTTTCCACATTTGATGCTAATAACAGATCAGATTAAAAGTTCATTTATTGCTGGGTTTGACAGCAATCTTCTTTGCACTATCCTACAGGAACTGAGGAACTTACTAATACACACTCTTCTGTCCAAAATGAACCTGAGCATTTAGTCACTGAAACGGGAATGCTCTGAATATGTGATGTAGCTCTAGCCACCTTTACTTCTCAACTTAACTAGGCTTAGTTGAGAATCAGCTAGCAATGTAAAAACTCCCTTTTCCCGAAGACTTGAATCAAAGGGATGAAATCATTTTGACCACTGTGTCTCCAGATCTGCAACCCTAATTCATGTTGGGAGTCCCTTCTCACATCAGAGTTACACCTGTACAGTTCCATTCCCTTTAGCTGAGTCACTCCAATGAAACTGGGAACAGAACCAGGCCCATTGAGTACTACTTTTCTGTCACAAGTAGCATCATAAAAGCAGCGGGACAAAGAATTTCTCTCTTTAGGCCATTGCACAGCCAGAGACCACTGGAGTATAAGGTGCACTGGCCATGCCCCAATACATCCCCTCACACAAAGGGCTACGAGTGGGTGGCACAGTGGGAATCCATGGCTGCCCTGATGTGGTCTCCAAGTCATTAATGTGTGAGGGGCCCTATCCTATTCCCATTTAAGGCAATGGCAAAATTCCCTGAATCGAAATTAATGACTTAATTCTCCACTCAGTTTAGCCAGTTTTATGCCATTGTAACTGTACTGATGTCAGCTGAGTCACACCAGCATAAAACCAGGAAAATGAATCAAAGAATCTCGCCCAGAATTGTTTCCTCTGATAACTAAACTATCAGCATACACCCTTACCCACTCATTACCAGCTGCATGAAAGAAGTCAGCAGACTTTGAAGAACTGTAAACAATGACAACTAATTTTAGATCCCCTTGCTGCTGTTTTAGCAAACTTGCACTACATTAGACAACTTCACGCTGCTAAAGCTCACAACTACTGTGACGAGAGTATAAACTGCAGATAATGGCCATCTCTCATTGCACTTCTCTTCCCAAGACTCAACTTGTGCCTTGGTAGCAGCAAATTAAAGACAAAAACTTCTAGAACAATAAATCTCACCATCACACCGTCTGGTTTGGTTCACGACCATGAGTGACAACCTCAGGGTGGACTGTCAAAAAGCAGGGCAGACACCCCAAACTGCTGGTATGTTCTATAGTTAGGTTTCACCAACCAAATAACAAATGGGAACTTCTGAAGTACTATAACAACCTTACCATGGAGTTACAGACAGTCCCTTTGGCCATTCCAGTCTATCTTTCTTCTTAAGTAAGCTGGATTTAATGATAGTTGGTTGCCATATTCTGAAGATCACAAAAGATTAATGATATTTCCAGTCCCGAGAGACAAGTCACTTAATCCAGGTCAGTATGTACCTCAGATCTCAGACCAAAGATACTGCTTGTAGCCAATCCTATGGTAAAACTAACTGTACTAACTGGAAGGCAAAACCATCATGAGAAAGAAAATTAATAAATTGTAGTGTATTATGATTTGCTAGTACTTCCACACTTACATTTTATTCCTAGCTGTGATGAGGTCTGTCTTTAGAAGTTTATAAAGCCAAATTCAGACTCTGAGTTACTTAAACACAGACAAGAAAAAAAGCAATGCTAATATGGGGGACCTTATGCATCCTAGGAATAGTCCTGTATCCTATATTTTGCCTGCCACAGAAAATACTTATCAGGGATACGAATAGCTTGCATCATGACAGTGGGCATTCATGACAGCAGGCATGAAAAGGTAACTCCTCCTCCTTCGAGATGTGTGTCCCTGTGGGTGCTCCACTTGTGGTGGTGTCGCATCCCGTGACGCCCTCAATCAGAGATTCTCCACAGCAGTATCGATGCGGGCAGTGCATGCACCGGCGATGTCTTGCGGAGGCTGTTGGCGTGCTTGCTAATGCGCATGCTCTGTCTGCCATTCCCAGTTCCTTAACTACTGAAGCGTATCTATTTAGAGAGAAAGAAGTACACTCCGAAGTACAGGGGAAGAAGGTGGGTACTGGAGCACCCACAGAGACACATATCTCGAAGAAGGAGGAGTTACTGCACATGGTGAGTAATCTTTTCTTCTTCATTTAGTGTTGTCTTGGAGGTGCTCCACTTGTGGTGACTATGTAGCAGTATGCCAAAGTGGAACATCGGTTATTTCTTAGAGATGGAGGATAAGACAGATATACCAAGTCCAGTGTCCATGGCTGCTAAGTAATCGATTGCGTAGTGTTTAATGAAAGTTAGAGGTGAAGCCCATGTGGTGGCTGTACAAATTTCTGCAATTGGAACATCCTTTAGGAAGGCCCCAGATGTTGCCATAACCCTGGTGAAGTGTGCTTTCACTCCTGATGGAGGTTGCAATCCTCTTCGGGCATAACATATGGAGATGAAAGACAAAATCCATTTAGATATTCGCTGGCTGGAGATAGCTTGGCCCTTTGAACGGTCAGCAATAGATACACAGAGTCTGTCAGATTTTCTAAATGTCTTTTTTTCTGTCTAAGTAAAAGACGATCACCTGGCGTATGTTGAGAGTGTGGAGGATTGACTCCTCAGCATCTTTGTGAGGTTTCGGGTAAAAAAAGGTAAGTGAATCAATTGGTTTAAGTGAAAATCAGAGATTACTTTTGGTATAAATTTGGGGTGAGTCTGACGGTGATATTATCTTTATGAAATACTGTGTAAGGTGGAGTTGCCATCAGTGCACTAATCTCGCTAACTCATCTAGCCGACATCTATCTCTAACAGAAGCAGAAAGCGATTTGATGCATTTGGTTGCACACCAGGTATGAAACCTGTGCCATTTCTGAGTACAGGTTTTTCTCATGGATTGCTTTCTTCTGTTTATGAGGATTTGCTGTACCTCGTGCGAGCATTGGCATTCAAGTGTGGAGAGTCACTTATCAAACCAAGGTGTGAGGTGTAGTTTGTGGAGATCCGGATGATAAATCTGTCCCAGGTATTGGTATAAGAGGTTCCATCTGAGTGGAAGTATCAGTGGTTCACACACAGATAAGTTGATGAGATCGGAGTACCACATTTTTTGGGGCCATGCAAGTACTATGCAGATAGGAGACCTTTTCCCCGATGTTATTAGGAAGGCGTCCCTCAGTGATTCGGAGCCTGTGCCCACCCTGAAGCAATAATGGTGACACTTCCAATTGTGTTCCGTGGCAAATAAATCCATGGTCAGATGTCTCCACTGGCGAAAAATCTGGGAGAGAACCTTGCTGTTCATCTGCCATTCGCGATTGAGATTGAAATGTTTGCTTACATTTGTTTTTCCTGGGAGGTAGGCCGCAGATACGTCTATATTGTGCAGTATGCACCAGTTCCAGAGTTTCATGGATTCTGCACAAACAGCATGGGACCTGGATCCTCCCTGTTTATGTAGAACATAGCAGAAACATTGTCCATCATAATTTTCACAGATGTGTTTCGTATATAAGGAAGGAATTGCTTGCAGGTGTTGCATGGAGTTCGAAAATGTTGATGTGTAGGAAAGACTTGGTTTTGGACCACCGGCCTTGGGCTGGTCCCCAGCCTAAGAGCGATGCATCCGTTGTGATCCTTAGACAGATTTTGATGGGTAAGGGGGACACCCAAGAGGAGGTTTGATTCTTTTGATCACCAAGCAAGAGAATTCTTGACCATGATCGGAATAGTGAGAGTCAGGGACAGGTGATGTCTGCTGGGTCTGTACACTCCAGCAAGCCATGACTGGAGGCATCGCATGTGGAAGCAAGCGTGTGGGACCATGTAGGTTGTTGTTGCCATGTGACCCAGGAGTTGTAAATACAGTCTTTGCCATAACTAGTCGGGATTGTGTAATTGTTGTGATCAAAGACTTGATTGTTGTGCATCTCTGTAATGGTAGGAAGGCCTTGGCTGAGATTGTGTTGAGGTCTGCTCCTCTGAACAGAAGTCTTTGAGACAGTGACAGGATGGACTTTTCCCAGTTTATTCATCCTAACCTTTGGAAGGTAGAAAGCGTAATTTGAATCATGGTTTGGGCTTGATGTAGGGAAGGAGCTCTTAGAAGACAGTCGTCTAAGTAGGGGAAGATGAAAACTGCCTGCTTCCTGAGGAATGCAGCAACCACTACAAGGATCTTTGAGGAAATTCTGGGTGCCGTAGAAAGTCCGAAGGGTAGGACCATGTATTGGTAATGTTTGCCTGAAAAGGTGACCAGTAGGAATTGTCTGTGCATTGGGTATATAGTCACGTGAAAGTAAATGTCATGGAGGTTGAGGGTCGAGAGCCAATCTCCTTTCTGCAGAGCAGGTATGACCATAGTTAAGGTCATCATTTTGAATTTTTGCCTCATGACAAACTTGTTTAGAGGTTGTAAGTCTAGACTGGGTCTCCAGCCTCCGTTTTTCTTTTGTACTACAAAGCATTTGGAGTAAAACCCCTTTCCCATGTGTTAAGGGGACATGAGCTCTATGGCCCCTATTTGCAGTAGGTAATCTACTTCTGACACGAGGGTCTGTATGTGAGTTGAATCCCTGAAAAGTGACTAGGAGGAGTGGTAAGGTGGAGGCTTGGAAAGGAATGGGATAGTGTATCCCGTCTTGATGGTTTGAAGAACCCACTCGTTTGATGTAACTGATACCTAGTGGTGGTAAAAGGGTCTGAGGCAAAATTCTACATTGGTCGATTCTGTGAGATGCAGCATGACATTTTGGAGGTCTCTTGGGCCCTTGACCACACCTGCAAAACTGTTGTTTCTGTTGAGAAGGTTGGGAGGTTGTGGAAAATCGATTCTGCTTTTTACGTTGGGGTCTCTGTTTGGACCGTTGATTGTCATAGTTTCTATACTGTGAGTGATAAGGATACTGTTGGGCAAAGGGCTGGAACTTATATTATTTTCTCTTTGTATTAGGTGTGTAGATACCTAGAGCATGCAGAGTTGTTCTGGATTCTTTCACTGAGTGGAGGACATCGTTTGTTTTGTCAGCAAAGAGGTGTGTTTTATCAAACGGTAAGTCCTCTGTTTTAGATTACAGTTCTCTAGGTACCCCGGCGCTGTGAAGCCATGAGACCCAGCGCATAACAATGGCAGTTGCGGTGGTTCTCGCAGCTGTATCGCCAATATCTAATGCTGCTCGTAAGGATGTGCATGTTACTTACTAGTCAGCCCTCCTTTATGATTTTTCTGAATTGTTCCTTTTTAGGTTCTGGAAGGTTGTCGGAGAATTAGGCCAACTTCTAGAATATGGAGTGATTGTAGTTTGAGAAAAGGACCTCATAGTTAGAGAGACTCATCATCAAAGTGGCAGATGAATAAACCTTTCATCCTAATAAATCAAGTCTCTTTCAATTTTTATCATAGGGAGTGGACCTATGGGTCAATTATTTGGCCCTATGTGTCACCGCATCAACCACCAAAGAGTTTGGGGACGGGTGGGTGAAAAGAAACTCCATGTTTTTGGGAGAGAGAAAATATTTTCTATCATTTCTCTTATTAGTTGGGGTGATGGTTGCCAGGGTATTCCAAATCAAGTCCAAGGATTCCATTAGGGCGTCATCCATCAGAATGGCGATTCTGGATGGCACAGTTGCATGTAGTATCCTGGTCATCTTGTGGGAGGATTCCTTAACTTCCTCTTGTAGTATTCCATCTCTTGTGCCAGTCTCTTCATGAGATCATTAAAAAGTTTGAGGTCGTCCATAATTGGGTGTGTTTGGGGAACGATGGCCTCATCTGGAGATGAGGATGATTCCTGGAGAGCCAGAAAAGCTAGAGTAGGAACCAAGGATGTGCCCGGCATAGGTTAAATGCCCACTTGTGAGGCTGATGCAGAGTAGTGGGTCTAGCGGAATGTGGAGGGGGTACTGAGCAAGCAGGTATATGCTACCTGAAGGAGTCGTGATATGGATGCCATTGCGGATGATAAGGCATTGGAGGATGGAGCCAAGAGGCGTCGTAAGAGTGGTGAGGCCCATGTCGACGATAGTATGAAAGATGGCTATGTGACAGCAATGGTCTAGGAGATGATATCGAGAGGAAAATCGAGATTGTTCAAGATTCTCAACATCAGAGCTGAGGTCCTGAAGTGAAAAGGTCTCATCATGTGTAACGTGTTCTGGTGAGACATCCAGAGTAAAACACCTAGCAGATGCCAGGAGGAGGTTGTTCAACGTGATGTTCCTTTGCCTTCCTTTTTCTAGACGATGCCATTTGGAGTGCCGGGTTGGTGGTTGGAATGGACAGCATGTGTGGAACTGGTAGCAATGCTGTGAACTCTGTGGAGGGCGCTGTGTCACCAGCAGTAGATGGTTCTGATGAGGGTGCCGTCACGGGCTGTGGTGTCAGGGCAGTCATCGGTGCCAGCAGGGCAGCTGGTGCCTCTGGCGCCAGACAGTCAGAAGACGGTGCCAAGACACATCGTGCTGATGTTTGGTCTGGTTCCTTCTTCGGTGCTGAAGAGTAGTCTGGAGGCTTGCGCACCATATGTTTATGCTAAGCGGAATCTGAGGGCCTCTTAGGGTCTCTTGTACTGGCACTAGGGTGTAGTGTCCTTCAATGAAGTAGATCACTTAGCACTGAGGAACCAATAGCCTCGCTCGTGCTTTTCTTGGGGAAAAAACTCCTTCTCATGGTGTTTTCTCTTTGGAAGTGGGCTGGACGCCGGTGTGGTAGGCTTCCACTGCAGGAAGCTAGTAGCCTTTTCTGGCCTCAGGTCCGAGGCACGTTTAAGCGATATTTCAAGCAACATAAGCTTGAGTCGCAGGTCTCTGTCCCGTCTGGAGCAGGAGCTGAGGTTTTTGCAATGGACGCATTTTTGGGGTATGTGACTTTCTCCCAGACAGCAGATGCAGAGGGCGTGGCCATCGAATGAGGGCAAGGCCTCCTGACAAGAGGAGCAATGCTTGAAGCCTGGAGAGGCAGGCATATTGCGACAACATGCTGTTGGTATGGAGCATGATGGAAGTTGTTAATTTGGTCGTCGTCTTTCGCCCTCTCTTCATAGTTCTTTCTTTCTTTCTTTCTTTCTTTCTTTCTTTCTTTCTTTCTTTCTTTAAGAGCAATAGAAAGGGTAGCGAGAGGGACAGAAAAGGTCGGGTTTTTGCTGTTTTTTTTAGGAGATTTTTTTTAGAGTAATAGGGGAAGAAAAAGGAGAAGACTGACAAATAATGAGAGAGATTTCTCGAAGAAAACTGATAAAAGGAGAAGAAAGTGAGGAACTGCTGCGAATTGCTCCATCCCTCACTTGAAGACCTATTACACAAGTCCCTGTTACACACATTCATAGTTTGTAAGCCATGGCAGCCTGCCTCCCACCCTAACGGTCTAAGCGGCTAGCAGATCCAGTGAGACTGAGAGGAGACCGGCTGTGCATGTGCATCTCCAGGACCATCTTCTACCTGCCTTCTGCCTTGCCACTCTGCTCTTCCTGCCCCTTCATGAGTCTGTTTTTTATTTGCATTTATTTTTTGTCTCCTAAAAGGAGACATGGTTTTTTTGTCTCCTAAAAGGTCGTCTGTAGAAATGGAGATTATGTTTCATAAGCTTTGAAAAATTATAAGATAAGAAAAAATCCTTGTCACATTTTGTAATTTACCCTTTTGCACGATGGAAAATATTCAGCACAGTAAAGAAATTTACTAGATAGGTGCATACTGGGATTACAAGAAATATGCAAGAAAGTGGATTTAGTTAAATATTTGCTATATTGGAGTTGCAGAAAGATTGCAAAGGAAAACATCTAGCATGTCTAAGTGCAAGGATCAGAAGATTTATGCTAAGTCTCAGCCTGTACTGTAACTCTTCAATATTTCCTGTTATACTCAGCATGTGCTCTGCATTAATTTCAGACAGTGATAAATTTGCTAACCAGTCTGTTTTGTATCATATTTTCTAGAAGGAATCCTTCATTCACCAATATCATTAGTAACTTAAAAAGCCAGATGTACATTACAGTCTTCTTTATTATATTTATACATTACTTCCTAATAAGATATCTGGGCTGAACTGAAACAGAAATTTAGATAATTCCATACATAGGAGTACCCATTTACCCCTTCCATTGTACACAGACACCATACCTTCTGTCCACTATTAACAACTTTGGATAATCCCCCAGGATATCTAACTAGTTATCATTTTTCTCAGTGCAATTCAAATAGTAAAAAGCAAATTTCAACCTAACTAAATTGCTTATCATTAAACTATGAGTCAAGATACTCTCTGCACCACTGACATGGTGCAAAGGAGCTGAAAAGCTACCTGGAGTGGGGAAGAATCCCCAGCTGGTTCAGAGGCAGATAGGACAGCTATAGTCCACCTAGTCCCGATGTTTCAGGCATAAAGGGTGTGGCTGGAGCTCCTTGCTCTCCACTGATCATGAACTGGCGGAACGGGTACAGGGAACATTATAGCTGATGTACGTTAGAGCAACCTTAGGGCTGCTCTAATCTATGCCAGGGCTAATCTAGTTTTTGGCCATCCCTGGATTAAGGCAGTAGTATTAAGTCATCTCTGGGCTGAGTATAGTTTGACTAGGCATGAGGATCTGGCCCATGTATTTATTTATAGTTAGTATTACTGAAAAGCAATACTTTTGCTGAAAAGTGACATCATCAGTAATATTAATCAAACAAGGAATATAGCCAAACCCATTTATATCCTGTTTTTACAACTAATGAAAAAGTCAGAAGAGTGTTAATGTTTAAAAATGACTTCAATGTATAAAGATTTTAATACTTAAAAATACTTTGTGGAAATATAGAACCTCTAATCAGGATGTAAAAGAGTTTTACAAACATTAAGACTCATAGTCCACTGGGTGAGGAAAATAAATATTATTATAGCCATGTTACAAATAGGTACACTGAGGAATAGAGACGTTAAGTGACTGCCCACTGTTATGCAGTCAGAAATGGAAAACGAAATCCTGATTCCTGTTGTTACTGCTAGACAGAACAATATTAAACAAAACGATCCAATATTGGTCATTTTATTACTGTGAATAACAGTCCGAAATACAAGTTAATACCAGCAAATATATACATTTTTCTTTACACAATATTCCACTTGAATACTTGAGTTGCTGACAAAAACAAAGATTCGTATCAGCTGTTTTTTGGAAGTATACAGTACAGAAGGGCAAAAAAGGCATCAGAGACCGTTGGAAATACCTGTATTTTGATGTAACACAGTATTTGTGCACTTGTGTTCCGTAACACAAGCATGCAGCTACCACTTTGGCACACATTTAAACCAAAAGTGAGTAAGGCTAAGTCTATACAGACGGCAGCAAAATCGCCACCATCAGCACAATCTTCCGGGTTCGATTGAGCGGTCTGTGTAGATGCACTCAATCGATCTGGAAATTGCCATAGCAACTCCAGCCCCGGAACTGGAGTATCGGTAAGCTGACTGGAAGGCATTTCTGGTCAGCTTACAGTAGTGTGTAGTGAGCTCTTAATAAGTCCTTGGGGGATACCCAAGATATTTTATATACCTTGTGTATCTCCCGTTGACTGCCACTGAAAAGTGCGGTAAGTATAGACTAAGTCTAAGTCTTGGCTCTGAAGAAAGACAAGCCCTTATTTAAGGTCTAAATCAGTGGTTCAAAACCTTTTTGGCTTGAGGGCCACAAATATCTTTTTTACAACCCTGAAGGGCCACCAGTCTATCAACTCATAAAAAATGCATTTATGTATACATGAATATATGTAAATGTATGTATAAAAATGTAATGTCAAGTTATACATATGCATAAATGTATATGCAAAAATGTATATATAAAAATGGTGTATATGTAAAAATGTGCTGATGAATACATTGATGTGGGCTGGGACCAAACAGGAGACTGGCTGGCAAAGCCTGCCTTCTGGCCAGATGGAGGGGAACGCGGGCCATTTTGAAAGTCCCCGCAGGACACTTTTGCCCATGGGAAAAGGGTTGGGAACCACTGCCTTAAACTAACAAATGGTGACAAAATCCTGACCAGAGTGAAAATAACGGTAAATCCCATTGATTTAAATGGAGCCAGAATTTCACTTCTGGACTTCATGCATGTCTGATATGTGAGAATTAAAACAAAGCTCATCAGGCCAGATCCATAACTGGTGTGTACTGGGATAGCCTAATTGACTTTGGTACATTAACAGCAATTTACACTAGCCGAGGACCTGGACTATGCTCTTTCCCCTATTCATATAGTAGAATAGCATAGGTCTTCTATTTGTGTCCCAAATCCATGGTTTCCCAGACATTCTTATGGCATGGGAATTATGCATAGCAAATTCTGGGCTCACCAAACAGTCACAGTAGGAAATTACATTATTTGGATATATAAAGTCATTATTTTAGGTAAGTTCTGCTGGTTTGCCATGTAAAAAGCCTTTTCAAAACCAGGCATCTGTGTTCAAATCCTTGCTCACTGTTAGATCATTACTCAACAGCAGTGACTTGAAGCAATGCTGCCTTTCCTTTAGATGTGTAGCTGTTAGAGAAAGTTTTTCTGGACATGGTCTTTACATAATTACACACTTAAGTTCCTTAGTAAATCTTGCTCGTTCATGGTATGACAGCACTTGGCACTAAGGACTGTAAATAATCCTGTTTTATGTGCACTGGATCTGCGGGCTGCTTCTTGCAATTTAAATACATAAACATGCAAAAGGAACATCCCTACGTCCCTTATGTGCACTCAGTTCCTACTTTATTTCCATGGTAAAATTAACTTTTTGCTGTTCTCCTGTCTATTGTTTTATATTTTTGTGACAAACAGATTCAATAAATAAATGACTTCCCATGTATTAAGGATTAACTGAGGCAAGACAGCCAGTTCTTACAATCTAAGAGCCATGAAGTACATTCCCAACTCTACTTTTCTTTTTTCTTTAAGTAAAAGGGCCCTGGGTTGGAAGCAAACAGGTGGAGTGGCTGCAAAGGAAATGTAGATCAGAAACAGCAAAAACAATGGGAGTCCTGTGGCACCTTAAAGACTAACAAATTTCTTGGGTCATAAACTTTCGTGGGCTCCAACCCACATCATCCTGAATCTGACAAAATGGGTTGGAGCCCACGAAAGCTTATGCCCAAAGAAATGTGTTAGTCTTTAAGGTGCCACAGGACTCTTGTTGTTTTTGCTGTACACAGATTAACACGGCTACTCCTCTGGATACAGATCAGAACCAGAGCAGACTCATTGAGTACCACTCACAGCAACAAGATGTGGCTTTTACAACAGTATACAAGAAACCTATCCATAAGTACTCTAATGAGGCAGACTGAAAAGTAACTCCAAATCTCTATGAAGGGGACAAATTAATCCCTGGAGTAACTCCATTGTCTTTCATGGATTTAAACTAGGGATACATTTGGTCAAAAATGCCTAACTTGGGATCAAGCTTTGCCTCTGGAAAGATGATAAACATTAACTTTCATTATCTTAGTGAAAGCAACATGAATACATCTGAGGGCAGAATGGCACCCCCGCAAACTTTCTAACAAATCTGTGCTGGGGCTCAGGCAGGGAAAACAAACATCCATAACCAACCCCAATCTGCTGTGCCCAGAGGAAGACAGATGCAGCAGGCAATCTTCATTGCAAACAGTACCACTATCCCCACATAACTCAGATCATCCTGCAAACGTACCTATAGACCTACTCAGCACCACCCGGATAATCTTTGATATTAATCTTTAAAATGCTGGGAACAAAAGTTTTACTTCAAGAAGAGAAGACAATGGACAGTTTCCTGTTGGATTTTCTAACCTGTCACTGTTCTAGGATAATATTTGGCTTCCAAAGTGTGCGTCTGTCGCCTTGCTGTCAGCATTCTTTCAAGAGAGCAGAATTTAGGGTTCCAAGCATGAATCACAAACTCTCCTGTTGACTCAAATGAGGAAGTTAGCTTTGATAGCCATTCCACCAAAGGCACAGAAGATCCACACGTGCTTATAGGATTCCTGATTTTGTGATTTCCTGCTCCTTTCTTGGAAAAACATTGCACTGAAGTCAATGAGAATGTTGCATGGATAAGGAATTGCAGCCCAGAATTCTTTTCTTTCCAATATTTCTTCTTTTTTCACCTTCTATAAATCCCATGAACAACAACAGAAGTTTTGCACCACAAAAAGGAAAAAACCCCAGATCCCCTTAGTTTGCAGATCAGAGAAGCTCCAGTTGTTGAATCACAATTTGGGAATGTAACGATTTAAACGATTAGCAGAACAGACAGTTAAATCATTAAGTCATTTCTGCCAGATGCTCAACAAAGTGCCACTCCACATTAAGCACAAAAGTTGGCCTCCCCCCAATGTCCTTTATTTTTGTTTTATCATTGAGATATACTTTTCAACAATAATATTTATAACCCTATGAAGCAATATCTCCAAACACCAGAGACCTAGCACGACTGTGCAGATTGAGAACATATGCCATTATTTCCATATGTCTTTCCTTAGCAGCCAAGGACAGGATTCAGAGTTTTTGGTTAACTCAAGAGCACCGAGGCACATGCAGTAGGTTCAGGCCGGTAATTATAAAACAGAAGTGGTGCCTTTGCCAACTGGTTTGCACAATATTGTGAAACCGTCCTGTTTCATTACGTTTTTCTCTGTGTATAGTTCAATAAACTTCTATGACCCTTATTTTACAACATCCTCTAGATTTTCTGAATCTTTGTCATCCCCTATTGATTATGGGACATATATGCGATCCTCATCATTGCCTGTTCCCTATGAAAACATTTCTGTGGAATCTGGTACCACTCTGAGCTCTTTATAAATGATTTGAATGATGCAGTTGCAAAAATAATTGAGGATTTTGTGTTTCAAAAAGGCCTGGTGGGAACAATGAGATCCACTGACCTCTGAAGCAACTGTGGCTTGGTTTGCAAAAATATCTATGAGAGGCAACCACCTTCTTAGCACCAAAAGAGATCCTAGCTTTTAATTTTGTTTGTTGCTCATTTTTTCTTTATATTTTTTATAAAATATTTGTCTTAGGAAGGAGTTGGCTGTCAGTGAAGCAATGTGAACTGCATGAAAACATAGTGATTGGCTGGGATTTGAACTCCAACTTTGCCTAGTCCTTTGACATACCTGTCACGGGATGCACATCCATGGACCCCTAGGGCATGATCTATGTAACTTTTCTGTTCAGTTTTGCAATGTAATTGTGTGATTTGATGCCAAATATGACATACCAGGTTCCTTTGTGAATGCTCATAACATAGTCTACATAATTACCATGTTTCCTACAGCAACATAAGTGTAAAGATGTGAAGCATGTTACAGGGTTCAGACTCTCCAGGACTATCTCTAGCACAGAGGCTGGAGAATTACATGACAAAGGGAATGAAAATGCCCTCCCTGGCTCAGGTAGAAGTAAAGAGAATCACAGAGCAGCACGGGGGGGGGGGGGGGCGGTCAGAAGTTTAAGAAACAAAGACACAGACTGTTTGGGGGAGAAGTTGCAGGCTTTTGCCTGGGAACCTCCATCTTGCAACCAACTTCAAGCAAGATCTGGGCCCTGCCTTGTAATAGGCAGAGAATGACTGTAAAATACTGAACAGCCCAATACCTTGTGCATAATCTTGGACTATGAGGTCAGTTTAGGTAGAGATAATAGATTAGCATGCAGTTTACACCTTTTATTTGATAGTGCTCACTCCTGACTCATTTATTTTATGATTCTGCCTTGATTGGCCATTTTCTTACTTGAAATCGTACTCTGATCAATAAATTAGAATTTGTTTTATACAAAGCTATGTGGGCTTTAGAGGGTATGGATGTGGAAATCGGGGCATGATCCACTTCTTTGTTAAGTGGTCAGATTTAAGACTAGGGTGATTGGTGGTGGGTACCAATCCCTGTAAGACAGTGGCTCCTGGTGTAGTATCTGGGGCTGGGAGTACTCGCTTGGCGACCGACACCTTTATGGCTAGTGGATTTACACCCACTGCCTGGGACCAAATATATGCTGGTAACTGGTGTAGACTGACTCAGGAGTGAGTGGTCACCTGGCAAGTGGGGTGAATTGGGGTTCAGGAGTGGAGTGTGGGGGATAACAGCAGCACACCAGATCGGAGCTGGGGAGCAGCCTGTCACAATGCCACTAGCATCCATTACTTTCACTACACCACGTCTAAATTAACCCCTAGTCTACATTGCCCGCCATTTTCGGCGGCAGTCAAAGGTAAATACACAAGTTACTTAAACTAACTCGCATATCTCCCTTCAACTTCCTAATGTCTGGTGTGTCCACTGTGCTGAATTGAAGAGAAGTGCCATTCCTTTGACTCATGCTACTCCAAATCAGGAGCTGAAGTTAATGCATCAACTTCCCAATTAACTGAGTGGGTCTTCACAGAGTTGACACTTGGCCTGCTACTTGAATTGATACAAGCTATGCTCCTTGGAGAACCAACAGAAGATACAAAAAAAGCATGGCATGATCTCAGTCCTCCCATAGGCTTGAGGACTGACTATATGGGTTTGAGGCACTAGTTGGAGAACATCAGAATACAGCAGTACTTCAGTAATTCTGCCTCTACAGCCACACTTTTGAGATCCTCCCTTTGCTGGCGCTACAGCATGGAAGAATTTCACCCTTTGGTAGGAATCCTGCTGGGTTGTTGAAATGGCTTTAAGAATCCTAAGAGCTGCTGGAACTGACAACCCATGTGCTAAAGATACCCCAATGCAACCTGCAATGTCCAGATGATTAAATCTCCAAACACAGATTTTAAAATGGAAATGAACAGGCTGATGCTACAAAAAGCTAAGCAGACAAGATTAGGGCTTTTTTTTTTTTTTTTTTTTTTAAACGTGATGCTTGCTATCTTGTGGTGAAATGATATGCTGTCTCCCTTAACCCCAATCCTACCCCTTGGCTTCAAAGGGAATTTTGCCTACTTAAAGACTCCAGCATCAGGCATTTAAGGCGTCTCCCCACTGGGGATAGGATTGTAATTCAAATGTAGGCTGTCAAATTACAGAAGGCGAGTGATCACAGCAAATTGCTTGCTCAGGGTCTCGCAGCTCCACTGCTCACATTACTTCCTGAAATGCATTGCACTGGGGGTAGAAAGCACAGGGGCTTGTGGGGAGCAGTTGTCCTCAGCTCATTCCCTCCCCACTCTTCTCTTAAAACCCACCCAAAAAAACAGCAAAAGCTTTCCTTCCTGTTTTTCTGCCGCAGGCACAACAGAGAGGCACAATGCTGCATGCAGAGAGAGGAATTAATTGAAAACTTTCTGGGGCTACAGGCAAGAGAGGAGCAGGAGATTCAAGATTAGAGCTACTCTCTGACTACATGACCTAAATTCGAATTATGGATTTCAACCTCAGTGCTATACTACTTGCATGTGTGGTGCTATCAGGTTGAATTACAGCATCGTTTAATTCGAACTTACTGCTCTGACTGTGGAGACACAGGCTGCAGCAGGTCGAGGTAAGCAGCATTATGTCAAGCGTCACTGCCAGTGTAGACCAGGGCTCACCGTGCCTTCTTTTCAAAGGAGAGCTGTAACTTTCTGGTGGCAGCAGGCTCATCAGTTCTCTCTGTATGTGCCTCTCTGAATGACTGCCCCTCTAGGAACTGTCCCACAAAAGAAGCCATTTGTGCTGACAGAGACGGAGAATAAGTGTATGTCTACGCTGCACACCCCATACAGTGGTGTTTAGAGAACATATAAAGCCTGGGTATAGAGCAGCATGGACAGTAAGAGATTGTTTAGGAGCCTAAAGACACACCTGAACCTTCTGGGTATGTTCCCCACATGGCTCTCTATATGCTCAGGAAATGCCTCCCACACCCACACTTCTATTTTTAGTAACATAGCATCTTGCTGCCTCCCTGTTGCTGGAGCCTTGTCCTGCTGCAGCAACTCCCCACAGACATGCATAGCTACACATCGGTGTAGACACAGCTTGCCTTTCTCTGCAGTGTGTAGCTATACATACACACTGGTGCAAGTGGCATGCAGTGTAGACCTGCCCGAAAAAATGAGCGCATTCTTGTGTGGCCCATAATATACACCCTCTGAGCATCATGCATGATAACATGTCACTTTAATGCCTTTACCAGTGCTTGTAATTATTCAGTCTTTAATTTGGAGCCCAAAAGCCTGTTACCAAGCTACACTTGCTTCCAATTAGTTAGGTTCATGAGGTAATTAATTATTGCTGTCTAAAAGTTCTTTGTGTGCTGAAACGGTGCTGCTATTCCTTCTGAACAGGGTCCAAATATTTCTGCACTGCTTCAGACCATAAACTAGTAGAGGATGCACGCTAAAAGTTTGTTAACTTCCCTTAGTGACCTACAGGGAGATTATTGTGTCTCCAGAGCTCTGTAAAAGTACTAAGAATAAGTAAGTATATCATTTAATGGGGAAAGTTAAGAATTTATAGACTGTTTTGTACAAAGAGAGAACATTAGCAGATAATACCTTTAATATTTGTGTGTGATTTGTCCCAACCTGAAAAATATTATTGGCACGATTGCAGCTTTAAATCACTATTTGTGTTGGAGAAACGGGTAGCAAGGAGAAGACGTGCACCGGTGAAGGACTCCATAACTCAGAACATTGCAAGAATAACAGTGCCTAATAAACTTTATAAAGGATGAAGTGTGTCCTCTCGCCCCACGAGATGGGGTGGAGAGAACACAGGAAAATGGCCACACTCCTTTTCGTACCCTTTGGGTAGTCTAGCATTTCTGTCCCCAGTTCTAAACTGCTGGGAATGCAGGAACAAGATTGGCTCTGCCTGTGAAAATACTGTCTCAGTGACACTTTAGGAGTGTTCAGTTCCATGGCTAGCACTAAAGTCATTGTAAGTTTTGCCTATGTAAGGACTGGTCACTAGCAGTTTAGCTAGCAGGAATCTTCACTTTGGCCTGAGAATGTAAGAATGGCCATACTTGGGCCATGTACACACGATCACTTTATCGCGCATTAACGGTCATTACCGCGCGATAACAACAACAGCGTACACATGTGCAATAGGGCTGTTGCGCGTCAACAGCCCTATTGTAGCGCAACAGAAAAAACACCTCGACAAGGGTGGTAGCAGTTAACGCGGAACAGCTGTAGTGCCTTTCGACTCATGTGTACGCTTACCGCGCAAAGATTGGCCTCCGGAAGGGTCCCAGCATTCCAAGGTCGTCCTCTCTGGTCTTCCCCCCACCCGCTCTCTGTAGCAAATTTGCCACCATCTAACTTCTGGGTTCGATTGAGGTGTCAATTGATCCGGAGTTCGATTTAGTAATTCCAGTCTGGCAATGAGAGTAGTGCTTAGTCGAACTTACGCTATTTGTGTTCGACTTAGCGCTGTGTGTACAGCCAAGTTACAAAGTCGAACGGAGATACGCAAGGTATTTTACGTACCTTGCATATCTCCCTTCGACTGCCGCCAAAAACCGGTGACAGTGTAGATAAGGTCCAAGTCTTTATAGATTTATTCCAGAAGTAAGGATGTTAACTTATTTCCCACTGGAGTATAAGGACTTCTCTCCAGGGCCCTGGAATCTCTTTTGCTCTTAAATCCCTATAAAGGCGTAGGTAGGGTAATCCAGGCCCATCCACTCCACTGGATGCCAGCTCAGAGCCCTTGACCCAGGAAGACAGAGATCAGCCCTCCACAATTCTCCTGCTATACCCTGAGCTCCTTCCTGTCGCACTCGTTCTGCAATCTTCTGCAGCCAGATTGGTTGTCCCTTTTTTGGACTGTTGCCACTCTGGGACAGTTTTGTAATGGCTGGCTGGCAGGACTTCTTTTCTGTGGCCTGCTTGTGTAACCCATATGCCTAAAACAGGCTCTCTCTTAAAGAGGTGGGTTGAAGGTGGGTTACTGTTTCTGGGGAGATTAGCTGCCCAGAACCAGAAACTTCTGGAAAGAGGGAGTGATAGCATTTGAGCATGCTCCACAGGGTTTCCTGCTGGTGTGGTCTGGTCAGGTCAGACCCCTGAACAGCAGACTGCAGACAGGAGTTCTGTTTCAAGGAGAGAAACTGAGCCAGGAGTGGACAGCAAGATGTTTTCTCCCTCCCATGGAGACTTTTGCAGCAGAGTTTGTGCACATGTGTATGTGACTGAGGGCTGGTTGACCAGAAAGCTGAGTGAATGGTGCTAGTTCCAGAGAAAGATAAAAACCTGCATGGAATTCTACTGAAGATTCCTGCAACCAAAGAAGAAGAGGACAGCTGCATTCAAGCATTTGGAGTTGAACAGAAACTGTAACTGAGATTCAGGAGACCTACATCTGGACTTCAGGATTCTTGGATATCTTTCTCAGGGTGTTTCTGTGGGGACTGTTCTGTTCAAATTCAGTTTGCTTTCTTAAGATGACCACTCCAATAATCACAGATGCAAAAAAATCCATTTGAAAAGGGAGCTATCTCCAAAATTAATAGCCAGAATAATGTAAGGAAATCCTTGTTCCTTATCTGTCCACACTGTTGTGGCAGAAGCAAACCGCACACTAAATGAAGATAAATGAAGATGGAAATTTTGCCTGTATGTTTATAGTAGCATTTATAAGGGAACACCCTTTGCTTGAACTTTAAGGGCTTTATATCTTTTTTTAAGTGAATCTCAGGAGGTTTTTTTTCCACACTCATGAAAGAATATGAGAGTTGCCTGCTAGACGAAACAATGAGCTGAACTCTTAGTTTCTGTAAATGCAGCTCCTATTCAAATCAGTGGAGTTACACCCATTTACACCAGCTCAGGATTTGGATCAGTAGCTCTACCCTCCTTGTATGTTAACCAAAGACTCTCAAAAGTTTTGCCTTTTGTTTTAAAGGTGCTGAGTTCAAACTGTACTAAGGTTCTATACAGTTCAACAGAAATATCTATGCATTCTTAACTTTTCCCATTAACGGTAACATAGTGTCATTTATTCTACCATTTTTACAGAGCAAAACATTGAGCAAAAACATTTCACATTTAATAAAAGTCATGTGGGGGGAGAAGGAGGAGCATGCAGAGCAGTTTAATTTTAAACACTAAAGAAGCCAAGTGCTGTAGTGTACAATTAGAAAGATTCTGGATCAATGAACCATCATTTTTCTTGAAGATGCTTCGTAACCATTATATAAGTAGCACAAGCACATATGCAGCTTGATATGCAAGCCTCAGAGAAGGGAGGGGAATCACTCACTCATTTCAAAGGGCCTGATTCAAGGCCCATTAAGGTTTACAGAAAGATTCCCACTGACTTCTGTGGATTAGGCGTAAGATCTCGACATCACAGCAAGGCCATAGGCAAAAACATGGGTCATTTGTTCTTCTAAAAATAAAGTGCAGAGGCCCAGAATGGGGACCACAACAGATGGACACAATATCTCATTTCTCTCTTTACATTCAGGCAGGCCAAGTACTAAGCTGTGTTTAAACTATCATGTTGCCAGTTCACGGCGTTAAATTCATTATCTAGTTCCAGAGGTTGTTATTTTAGTGTGTCTAAAGGACTGAGTCTGAATACAAGCTCTGTCTTGAAGATGATGAAATCCGTATGTCTCTCTCTTCTGCATGGAGTCTGTGTGGCCAACCCCACCTCTGAGTTGTGGTAATCAGATCACTAATAAAAAACTAAATCTTCCATTCCTTCTTATATCTATATTCATATAAAGCTTTAGTTTGCTACAATCTTCTTTTCACAAAGCTTACGCAGTAATAGCAGATCACATGGGTTTTATTTTGGAATGAGCAACATTTCCCAGAAATGTGTCAAACCCTCCCTTTAACCGCTACACAGACACAGTGCCCTAGTTATAAATCTCTTTTATATTACTGTGTAAATAGTAGGAGATAAAGCTTTGGAAAGGAAGCAAAAGAAAATAAGGTTTTATCAAGAACTCCCCATCTTCATGAAAAACATTACAGGTGGGTCACAAGTTACTTAAGTGTCAGGAACCAAGTCCTGCACTTAGGACGGAAAAATCCCATGCACTGCTACAGGCTGAGGACCGATCAGCTAAGTAGCAGCGCTGTAGAAAAGGACCTGGGAGTTATGGTGGACGGGAAGATGAATATGAGCCAACAGTGTGCCCTTGTTGCCAAAAAGGCCAATGGCATATTAGGCTGCATCAGTAGGAGTATTGCCAGCAGATCGAGGGATGTGATAATTCCCCTCTATTGGACACTGGTCAGGCCGCATCTGGAATACTGTGTCCAGTTTTGGGCTCCCCACTACAGAAAGGATGTGGACAAATTAGAAAGAGTCCAGTGGAGGGCAACAAAAATGATTAGGGGGCTGGGGCACATGACTTATGAGGAGAGACTGAAGGAACTAGGCTTATTTAGTCTACAGAAGAGAAGACTGAGGGGAGATTTGATAGCAACCTTCAACTACTTGAAGGGTTGCTCCAAAGAGGAGGGAGCTAGGCTGTTCTCGAGGGTAACAGAGGACAGAACAAGGAGCAATGGTTTCAAATTACAGCTGGGGAGGTCAAGGTTGGATATTAGGAAAAATGTTCTCACTAGGAGGGTGGTGAAGCATTGGAATAGGCTATCTAGGGAGGTGGTAGAATCTTCATCTTTGGAGATTTTTAAGGCTCGGTTAGACAAAACCCTGGCTGGGATAATTTAGGGAGAGTATTCCTGCTTTTTAGCAGGGGGTTGGACTAGATGACCTCATGAGGTCCCTTCCAACCCTATTATTCTATGATTCTATGATTTATAATGCATGCAAAACTATTACTCTAATAGAGTACATAATACTACTCATCTGACTTCATAATCTGAATCAGAGCCATTCCTACCACATAAATGCACACAATGAAAAAAATTAACTAAAATTAATTAAGGCTCCCACACTGTTGCTTTAAACTAATATTTACCAGTAAATGATCATATATTAGTTATTGCCAAAACAGAGGAATATGTCTAATATTTACTACATTGCAATAAACCTTGTAGCATTCTACACCATTTCAGTTTGGCTTTTTCTTTGCTTCCGAGTCTGATAAGTAGTGTGAAGCATGACTAAATGAGTTTCCAAAGGCAAAAAAGGAAAGGTTGGCTTTATATGGGTAAGAGTTTATTTAAAACAAAAATACCTTGATTTTTTTTTTTTACCATATGATTCTAAAACACCAGAAGTACCTTATAACAAGGGGTTAAAGTAAGGGGTAATGCAGTGGAACGCCATTTCGGGACCCACATTCTGGGGCCCATAAAAATAGGAAACCCCGGTGGAACACTGCGGACACTTGTTCTGCCCTGTCCTGCTGTGGCCAGGCTGGGGAGTTTCATATCTCCTGTCCAGAGCATGCTCAGGGCAGATGGGGCCTGGCCCAGGAGCAGCTCTGCTGGCCACCCCTGCAGCTCCAAGGGGCTGCTGGCGGGGGGGGAAGCAGAGGAGCTGGGAAGGGGCCATGGGGGGGACGAGAGGAGTGGGGAAGGGGCCTGCAGTTTGGGGAGATGGAAGTCGGGCAGGGAAGGGGCGGGGAGGGGGGGTTGGGGAACCAGCAGTAGGGATTGGAACGGGTTTGAGGGGGCTGGAGGATTGGGGAAAGGCCTGGGATTTGGGGTGCTGGAAGTTGGGCAGGGAAGGGGCTGTGGGAGACGATTGGAGCGGGGAAGGGGCTGGGGCTGTTTTGGAGCCAGCAGTCAGGCAGGGAAGAGGCTGCGGGGGGCGAGAGGAGCGAAGAAGGGGCCAGGATGGTTGGGGAGCCGACGGGCAGGCGGGAAAGGGGCGGGGGGGGAGTCGGGGGCAGGTGGGGAAGGGGCCCGGGGAGGCTTGAGGGCGAGGGACTAATGCAGGGTGCAGCAGAGGGGCCCCATTTGGGGACAACACCAGGGAGGCCCAGTGGGAGGATCTTCCACTGAGACCCCATATCTCTCTGGCACCCCACCCCACCTCTGCCCTGTCCTCCCAAGCTCCCCAGCCATTCCTCCTTTGCCACCCATCCCTGCTACACACCCCTGCCAGGGTACCCCTGCCTTTCCTACCAGTCCACAGTTTCTATGCCTTGTCTAGCCAAAATCTGCTCAATGAACCCAGTGACAAAATATCCTTTGACTTCAATGTGACTGAATATCAGGACCTGTATTTGTTGCTTAGAAGAGAGGGGAAAAGGTGAACAGTTTTTGCTTTTTGTGAACAAAACGCAGAGCCACAAGAATATAAAACTGCCACAAAACTAATACCTTTAGCATTAATGGCACTAGTTAGGTGTATTGACCCTGATTCCCCCACTATTACACACAATGTTATTGTGTTAATTGTGCCATATTGTATGACGGTTTTCTGACATGGACCTATTGGGCCAGATTCACCCCTGATACAACTCAGCTGCCTTCATTAGAATGTGTCACACTTGAATCATGGTATCCTTTTTCTCTGATGCAGTGGTTAAAGTAAGTCGTTTGGTACTGCTCATCTCTTATTGGAAACTGGCTAAGGCGTACAGGATGCAAACATTGGTCCTGTTACATTTTTTCTTGATCTGATTGAACTAGGCAGCAATGATGCTGATGGTGCAGAATTAGCTTTCCTGCAGTGTTTGACAGCACATGGGTTCACCAAGGAATTTCTCAAAGATAATTGGATTGGTTTAGGTCTAGATGGAGCTTCTGTCATGTTAGGCAGTAAAGCTGGTGTTGCCACGAAATTAAAGACATGATTTCCACTTTTGATAAGTTGGCATTGTTTTAATCACAGGTTGGAATTGGCCGTGGCTGATGGTATCAAATGCTGCAGTGAAGTTAATCACTTTAAATCATTTGTGGATTCATTCTATGCTCTGTACAGTCAGTCACTGAAGTGCTTGAGAGAGTTGGCTGAATGTGTGAGCGATCAGGAAGTCCAACTCAATAGGATCGGACGCCTATTTGATGTACGTTGGGTTGCCTCTAGCTACCAGACTGTATGAGCTGTTTGGTGGTCATATGCAGCCCTCCATAGCCACTTCTTGAAAAAAATCAACTGATTTCTCATTAGAAGGGAAAGATAAAGCAAAATTTGCTGGCACGGCAAAAAAAACTGGAGAATCCAGTTTTCGTTAAAAACTTGGGTCTCATGCTTGATGCTCTGGAGGAACTTGCAGACCTGTCCTTGGCATTGCAAATATCTGATGTAACATTATCTACAGCAAATAAGTTGATAAATTGATTAATTCAGGTGTTTATGTCTTGTAGAGAGTGAGATTCAGAGTTCTACCAAGAGGCTTGAGAGTCAATTGCTGAGTTGCTTTAAAGGTGTGTGTGTGTAAACATGTCTGTGGATGCTGGCAAGCAAATTGAAATTTCTAAATGTCAGTTTTACCAGGCCTTAGTGGACTGTATGAATGCTAGATTGTTGCCAGACTCAGAAAAACATCTGAACGGTGCTGTTGAAGCGCTTGACTCATCACATTTCACTACAGAACTGTCACTGGAATTTGGTGAAAGTGACACAAAATTTTTGTGTTCCAAGTTTGGCATTGTATTTAATGAAGTGAAATGTGCATATCAGGAATATAAAGATCACAATATTTATTGTGTTATGCAGTGTTTGCTAGTTTGTGATAATAATCGCTATAGACATAAATGCCATATAAAATTATAAATATTTTTATGGAGCGATAACGGATGCATATGGTACTGAGAAGTGGTTGCAAATGCATACCTAGGCTGGGGCCTGCACATGCATGTAGGGGGCCCGGACAATACAGGAAGGGGGCCCAGCAAATTATACTTTAACCACTGCTTATAACTTTTATCTCTATCCTTTTCAAAACGAAATGGTTACACCTGATTTTTTTTCAAACATCACAGTATATACCAGGGGTGTCAAACATGTGGGAACCTCTTCCATCCAGCCCCTGACTACACTTGGCGGGACTACACTCTATCCTCTCTCTCAGAGAGAGAGAGAGAGAGAGAGAGAGAGGTATCGCCGAACACGGTTTCGCATATGGAGCACTCTGTAATGCCGCAAGAGTCCCATAGTATTTTGATTTATGGTAATGTACGGCCCACTTGAAGAACATTTCAGTCAAATCTGGCCCACCATAGCAAATGAATTTGACATCCCTGGTATAGATTATAAATATCTTTCTATTCATTTAAATTCCTAAAATTATTATTACGTTTCTATTATCTAAGTCAAACCCATGCACACCTTTCTCTGCATCATTTGTCAATTTCCCACATACCTCTTCCCATCAGGTCTCTGTATTTATCAGGGTCTCTGTATTTAACCTTCAATATCCTCACAGTATTACATCTCCATTTACATTCTTTCTGCACTTTTAATTCATAATGCTATGTTCAAACCATTGTCTGGAAAAAGTCAGACACTATGAAGAACCAAAGAATGATAACCATTAACACTTGCCCTGATTAGGAGCAGACACAGATCCCTTTCTTGTTAGCTGAGGAAATCCTACATCCATCTCCATTGTTTAGATCAGTGTATTTCTCACAGCTAATCTTTTTAATACAGTATATTAATGTTTAAGCCACAGTGAATCATCGGAAAACACAAACCAGAAGCTAACGAAAATAATTCATAGCATGAGAAAATTCCATTACAGAGGAACATTTTTAAATAAGTAAATGAACCCAGAATTTATCATTAAAGATGTTGGGAAGACAAATTCACTGTCTGTAAAATACTATGTGACCACAGAGGGAAGACGTTAAATTAGTGCAAAGTGGCAGTAGTAGCATAGGCTTTTATAACTGGCCAAAGCATACTTCACAATCTATACTATGAGTACATTTTAGACCTAATTTTCCAACACAGAAGTCTTAACAGAATATGAAAATCTTATAAATGGAGACTCAGACTGACACTTAAATGGATAAAAGGGCACACATGAGCCAATCTGAGTATCCAACTGTAGAATTTGGATGTCAAAGCATAAAATTTGAAATAGAAATTATTCAGCTCTTTATGATTTATTAAACTAATTTACTGTAGTTTTTGTTACCAAGAATTATAGCACAAGATAATACACCACCATTTGTAGCACCCATGCGTTTGATATTTTTCCTAAACAGAGATTCATCACTCCAGCTACCATTTCTTGATCTCAGAAGAAACTCCGTTTTAACCAAGGTCCAAACCAGGGATGAACAAATCATTTAGCCAAAATAAGAATAAAGTTAGACCTTTGCACAATCAGCAAAATGAGCCAGAATATTCACTAGGATGAGGAAGAAGTAGCTTACAAATCCATTTCTCCATTCTTCTTGAGCCTCTTCCCTCACTCACGTTTTACTGGTGGGATCTGAGCTAGCTGCTGATGCTTCTCCTCTGTGATTTTCATGGAGGTCACAAGGCAAAATGCGCCACACACCCTGGAAGCCTCAAATCTCATGCACCCTGTGACTTCCCAAGCATACAGTGCACTTTGGGACTTTACTCTCCAGAGTGTGAAAAATTAAAAATAGTAGTGGCTGGCCCAACCTCACCACTTGGTACCACTGCAAGGAGGAAAGTTACAGAATCTCTTCCTGAGAACTGCAGTGGGCAGAGAAAAAACTACTCAAGAATTCTTGCTATGGCAAAACTAGTAAGCAGGAAGGGGTGACAGCAGATGCAAGAGTAGCTGCCTGGTATTCTTTGGATAGCCCACTGGATTCTTGATTGGTATCTTCCTGTCCTACTGAGTAAACAATTACTAATAGGATACGCAAAACAAACAAGGAGTCCTGTGGTACTTTTAAAGACTGATGAATATATTTATCCCATGAGCTTTTGTGGGTAGAATCCCACTTCATCAGACATTTGTAAAATTCAAGCATTTCAAGTGTCTGACAAAATGGGATTCTACCCACAAAAGCTCATGTGATAAATAAATTTGTTAGTCTTTAAAAGTGTCACAGGACTCCTAGTTTGTTTTACTGAACTAGACTAGCCCCTCTGGAGCTTGTCACTAATAAGATGAATACATTAAATTTTGCAAAAATCATCAGAACCCCCAGAAAAAAAAAGTGTTTTTTTTTTTTTTAAATCTTGTTCACATACCCCCGCCTATCAAGTTTTCCTTTGCATTTCTAAGTTAGAACAACCTTGAAAAATCTCATAACAAAACTCAAGTGAAATCACCATATTTGGGTCCAAAACTCTGAAAAACTAAGATTCGCCCGCTGCCAAGACAAAGTGATCAGTCTGCTGAAGCTCATTCATGCTGGACCCAGATGTGCTCAAAACTCTCAGAAACCTTCTAGTGGATTTCATCTGGGTTTCAAGCTTGTAATGAAGCCAAAATTTCACATGGTTTCAGGTTTCATTGTGAAGACTTTGCACAGTTCTAATTAACATACTACTTGCTTGCAAAACTGATCTATCATCTATTTGGATTATATTTGCATTGTTGCATAGCTGTTAAAAATGTATTTGAAGCATAGACAGCTTCTTGAATAGTGTATTGAGATGGTGCTATTTAAATTCCACACTTCAGTAATTATTCACATGCCACACCCATGCAGCAAAGTGAAAAACAAGAAAAGAGAAAAAAACATCATGTCTACATTTAAAATATGCACTGAAATTAGCATATGTTATAAATCTTCTATTTACTAATTCATGCTTTGCCAATCACACATCTTCATGAATGGCGCGTGCTGTAAAAAATGAAGGTCATGTTTTCACTTAAAAACACTACAGAAGGCACTTGTCTTATTGATGGAGGATGACTGCTGTGTCATAGACAATAGAACAATGTATAGAAGCATAATTAGATTTAACTGGTAAAATGGTCACCTAGGCCACCACATTTTGGGTGGTGTCATGTCGTTGAGACGAGATCCAAGCTATGAAGAGCTCAGTTGTCATAGATCCCTGCTTCTGAGGGCCTAATCCTAAAGAATATCATTGCAGGTGAAAGAGAGGGTGAAGAATATGCATTCCCTGATCTAGTGAGAGAGAGAAAGGCTGAAGCAGATGAAGAAGTTATATTTAAAGTTTCTGTTTGGCTTTGCATAAAATGAACTTTAATACACTACCCTAAAAATGATGGGATGGCAGCCAGATCTTAGGTCTGTCTGCACAATGGCAGAGTGTAAAGACAATTTTTTTTTTACTGACCTGCAGCTACTGTGTTTTTATCTGAAAGTGTATGTAACTTTGAAACATGATACGTGCACCCAAGAGAAGAGGAAAGAAATATGATATCTGCTTTGTTCATTTGGGGATGTTTGCGGGGTGGAAACCAAATTATTCCTCTCTAGGAATCCACAACAACATGGGCCAGCCATGAAACTGGCTATGTGTATACACTCCAAATATAATTTACTACTCTGACATTTCTCTGACTCTTTCTTTCTCTTTTTCCCACCATTCGGTCTTATATTTTTCCTTCCATAGACTTCCTTTGTCACAGCTGTCATGGAAATCTCTGAATGTGTGAGATTGCTGTGTGAGCCATGACTCACTCAGCTTCTTTTGTTTGTATAAAGCAGAGAATATTTGTTCTGCTCCTCTTTATATGGCGCATCATCCACAATACTGAAGGAGTTTTAGGGCCAATTTTCTGCTGTCTTATGTTGAGCATGTGGCTCTCATTTCCTTTTATGAGACTTTTTAGAGGACATTTTCAGATAATTAGGGAAGGAAAGTACTGCCTTCATTGACTTTACACAGTTATTTTCTTGCCTTATAATAATGCACTAAACCATGTGTTTAACCACAGCACGATCAGGCATAAATAGATAATTTTCATAAAAAGCATATTGTGCCCAAAAATATCCTGGTATTCACACTGTGTACACCACTGTAATAATCTTTGTACAAATTAAGCCCTGCGAGGTATCTGAAAACTAAGAACTCGGTGATCAATAATATCATGGTGAAATGTAAATAGCAACATTATATATAAAGCTGTGAAATCCCCTGCATGATGTTATTACCACATGCTCAAAATCACACAGCCCTGCCTAGGCAAAGGTCATTAAACAGGTCTATCCTAAAAAGAGAAATGTTTACTTCAATTTACAGATAAGTAAAAAACAGGGTCCTCAAGACAACAAGAGGAGGAAATGACAGAAGACAAACCAAATCTACATTTCAGTAAACACAGATGGGAAGAAAGCATAGAGATTCCTTCACCACCACACTCCATGTCACCTCTTTTACAATATGAATAAACTTTGGGTAATCTTCAGATGAATCCACTTCACTGGACTATAAAAGAAAAGGAATAGAGCCCCAAGTTTTCACGCTCTCTCACTCTCAGCTAAGATGATAAAGGCACCAACACCTATAGGCTTCTGGGAAAGATTCTAACCAAGGAGAGGGTCACTTACCATCTAGCTGCAAGATCCTGGGTGAGAATGGCCATCTTGAACAAGAGCCTTGAAGGAAAACTTGCTAGATTAAGTTTTAGCCTTTTAGATGCAGGTTTTCCCTTTTATTTATTTATAACTGATTTTAACTTCCTCTCTTATGTTTGAACGCTTAATATCCTATCTTCTTTGGTTAATACACCTGTTTTATTTTTTAATCTAAACCAATCCAATGCTGTGTTTAGACCAAACTGATTAGTAACTCCTGTTACAGTAGAAAACTGTTGAATATTGACTCTTTGCAGGGACAATGAACCTTTAATATCTGAGCTATCCAGCAGTGCGTTGGAGAGTGCAGAACACGTTGTTGGGGAAATTTGGGACTGGGAGTGTGCTGGGGTCACCCTGCAAGTACTAATCAAGGCTGGCGGAAGCCAGAGTGTGACTGGTGTGTTGCTGACAGGCTGTTGGAATTAGAGGTGCTGCTATACAGAGATACTTGGGGTGTGACCTGCAGGCTGCTAGGAGTTTGTGAGAAGCCCAAGTTGAGGGCTACAACAGCAAACCACTGTGGGGCAGCCAGGTTACAGGGCAGGTAGTGACACAACCCCTCATTGGTCTACATTGCATCTGGACTGTGACGTGCATATATGTTAGAGGAGGAGAACAATTTCCTGTCTTGATGAAAATTCTATCCCCAAGTCACAGTCTATGTATTAAACTTAAATTAAGATCACTGCAACGGAACCTACAAACTTAAACAATTAAAAACTAAAGGCAGCACAATTAAGCAGAGTCCCCCATTAAGTCCCATCATGGCAAACCTTCCAGCAGCATTTCCACTGATTGTAGCACGAATAAGAGTTAGCATGCAGCCTGCAAATTCCTCATGCTTTACAAATCCACAGTTATGCTCAGCTGGGGAAAGTTTTTTTTTTTAGGCTGGAATCTGTTTCTGAAAACAAGATTTCAAAATATGTTGTTTTTCCATTAAGGAACACATGTGGTCTGTTTGTCTGTCTTTCTCTTTCTTAAGAAGCACTACAACAATTCAGAAGATTGTCATGTTTTCAAGACTAGGCCAGGTCTATCCTAAGATACAAGTGTGCAACTTGCATTGACTTTGCCAGATGATGCACATGCACAGCAGATGGCAGAACTTCACACTTCACTGGTGTTGCATATAATACAGAACATCTTTTCACACTTTGATTTAACAGAAGATTGCTGATGTGCTATTGAAATAACAAATATGCATATAGTGAAGTTATGGGTTTTCTCTGCTCTTGTTCAGAGGCATGTTCATGTTAAAGCAGACCCTTTTTCCCCCCTTTTTAACAGATGAGGTATAAAGTGTAGGACCTGGTAACAGTTCTGTGATGACTGGCCAACTGGAATAAGCATTTGTCTTCCGCAGTAGTTAATAATAAAAAAAAATTAACTATATCGACTATTGAGAGGTGGGAATGCAGTAATAGTCATGCACCACCTTGCAAAGCTGAGCCCAAGGAAATCAGATAGAAAACCCTTTTAAATTGAATTAAGACTGAGAATATGTTTCACTTAAAATAATTAGTACCTGTAGAAAGAAATATTTTTGAAAGCAAAGAAATTTGAAATTATACTCGGTGTAAAAGAGCACAGCTTCCCTCAAGCCAATGAAACTTCGTCCATTTACACTAGCTGAGGATCCAGCCCAAAGTCGCAACACCAATCTTAATTCTTTCACATAGTTTATAATCCAAAGAATTCCTTAAACCAGGGTTCCCATGGGGCTTTTTAAAATAGCCCACACTGCCTGGCGACTGGCTAGGAGCTGGGCCACAGCCGCCCGGTTCCGGCGCACAGCTGGGAGCCCTGCTACAGCCGCCCACCTTCGCTCTGGTCCCTGAAGGGCCATTAGTCCATTTAATTATTTTTATTTAAATGTAATTAATTGGTTTTAATTAATTTTAATTAAAATTAATTTAAATTTAATTTTAATGTAAATTTAATTAAATAGACTGGTTGCCCCTCAGGGTTCTAAAAATTATATTTGTGGCCCTCAAGCCAAAAAGGTTGGGAACTACTGCCTTAAACACTCAACACCATCATGGACATCCCTTTCTCTTGTAATGCCAACCACAGATATGGATTCTCCCTGCTAAAAATCTACATGCTGTAGTAACTCAAAAAGCTACTAATCAACAAATGCCAGTAGGATTGAGTCTCAACTGTCCAGCAGACCATATTCCTTTGGGAATCCAGAGACTATGATATCTCTAATGTTTTCTGCATACAGGCCAGATAACACTTTCTCCCCATCAGCCATCATAGTCCAGATTTCTCACGGTACCTTGTTATTCCTTTCAATACAAATATCTCATGCCATAACTTTTGCATCCTTTTCATAGAGATCTGAGAAATACTCTCTCAGGCATGCTCAGGTCCCAGATCTAGCTGTGTACTTTCCACTCTACCCTTTCAGCAAATGGCAGCTGGACAGAGTTCAAATTATAGTGAACAATCAAATAAACTTAATTTTAAAAAAAAAATACAGGGACCTTATGAAAGTCCATAATGTTGTAATTCATATACTCAGCAGAGCAAGCTTGCATTTCATGAGGCTGCTGGTGAAAATTTTAATTACACATGTGATAGCATGGTGACAGAATTAAGATTGGCATAAATCAGCGTTACCTTGTATGGGAGAGAAATGTCACAATAGTCAAAACACTTCTTAATGTTTCTCTATGTAGTTTACAAGGTAGCTGAAAGAAATAGTTATCAGGAAATATTACCGGCAAAAGAATTGTAAGAAAGTTAATTCAGTTGGACAAAACTTGTATAATTTTTACAAGCATATTTTTCCTTCACTTATTGTAATCATTCCATTGTTAAAAAAAGCACTTCCTGAAATTAGAGAATCTTTTGCTTGCTATAAAACTTTTAAACTGAATGAATTTTTGTATGTAAAAATGGGATTTCGGAGTGATAAAATGGTTAAAATCCATCCATCCATCCTTCTATAATAACTCTTATCATTGTAACATCCAGAGGTCCCCAGAGTTGAAAGCCAATTCCACAAAAGACTAGTGGAATAATCTTCCTCCTTATCTCGCTTGAAGCAGATCAGGCTATATATGTGAAAATTAAGTAATAAATGAATGTCTCTTATCAAGCTATATTTGCATCTGACTATTTCCCTTTTTGTTAATGGACGATGTTATATGGAAGCCAGGAATTCCAAAATACTGTTTTCATGTTTCTGCTATAATCACACCTATAATTGTCTTTCTATCAGCACTGCCAAAGGACGGTTCACAAAAACAGTCACACAAAAGTCTGACTGAAATGTGGTACGTTTCTGCTTAGCAACTGGAACTATTTTTCCATCTCTAGTAATTGAGAGTCAATGTGGGAGAATCCAAGAGCATTCAGCCTATTGTAAGTTTAACATAAGAACTGCTTGCACTAAGACTAGGATACAAGGGCCTGATCCAAAACCTATTAGGCTAACAGGAGTTTTTCCATTGACTTTGGATCAGGCGCATAGCCCTAGATCTGCACACAGAACAGCAAGTGATTCCATATTATTGGAATTAGATTTAAGTTTAGGACATATAAATAAATCTAGAAAATGGACACTGACCTGTGCATTCATGCTGCAGTCCTTTCCCGTAGTATCCTTTTTCACAGATACATTCAAACTGCCCCGTGTGAGTGCCGCATTTGCAGCTGGCCATGATGTCACAGCAGTTCTCATTTGCCTCGCAGAGATGTGAACAATATGACATATCTTCTTGAATGTAACTGCCAGAGGGCAGATCTGTAAACAGATCAATTACAAATGCCACCAAGTTAATAATTCGTGCTAAAAACCTGATAGCTCTCATATTCCCTTGTGGTAATGACAACATGAAGCAAAACTCAGGATTTGATCTGCACATCTGAAAAAAAACTGAAATTCTTAACCCAGGAAAAATGCTCACTGAACTCTTATGAAGCAAAAGTCCTGAAGTCTTTACTTAGCTTATTTTTAGTACTTAAAAGGCAAAATTATGCCTCAATGCAAGAACTAAAAGGAAAACAGGGGCCCAAATAAGGTCTCACCCAAAATCATAAGAATCAATTTGACTTTGATGACTCTATGAGTCTGTCTGTCACTGAATAAGTAACTGTTAAAAACATAGGTAGCCTGTCCTCTCCCCACCACTCTGCAAAAAAGGTCTAAGTAAACATCCTTTAAAACAGAAAAAACCACCCTGCACCAAAACAATTTGACGGTAGATAGGCACCATGTTCACATGAAGTCAGCATGTTTACTTACATCAAAACTAAATAAAATACTCATTGATAGAGCCTCAGCTGCAGAGCTCCACTCAAGCCAGTGCAGCTCTACTTATGTACACCAAGGGAAGATTCAGCTCTCAATATTTAACAGATATTCTAATCCTCTTTTTTCATTTAGAGACAGTTCTTTATGAGGTAAACATCAGAAAATAGTTCCCAGTTTTTCAGAATTTTTATATGTAAAGAAATGTCACATTTACATTTAGGAGGAGACATTTTTCTGAATTTTTGAAATATTCTATTTATGTGTTATGTGCCAACAGTGTATAAAAAGCTTTATTAATACTGAGACAAATCCTGAAGTCCTTATTAGGTGCCTGTTTCCTTCTTTAGGTGTTTAAATCCCTTTGTAAACTGGCAATCAGTCCTAATTTAACCCCCATTGGGCCAAACCATGGCATTCTTACCCAATCCTAATTCAAGCAAAATGGAGCCTTGAAATTGGTCCAAAGGGCAAAATACGCACATGTCAAAATGAAGAATTTGGCCTGATCTCTTGACTTTGAGAGATCTACTATTTATCTTAATTCTTGATATCTGTTAGTTTCTGTTGTATGTAGGTAATACAAATGAATGCAAGAAAAATTCAGAAGAAAAAGAGATCACATACTCATGTGAAACATTTCACAAGGCCTGGGTCACACTCCTAAGAGCTATTTCCAGCCAGACCCTACGCTCACTATGGAGTCTGAAATGATACTTCAAGGGTTACTAGATGTAATACCTTCATGAAGAGCTCTGCGAGCTAAAGCCTCAAACTCTGCAAAGCTGTGAAGCAGGTAACAGTGCTCCTCTTTTGGATGGGAAGCCATGTCATTCAGCTCTCGGATGTTACCCTGCCATATCCCAAATGTGAAGATCTCCACTCCAAATTCACGCAAGGATGCTGCAATAGGTCTAGGATCACCTCCATTGGAATATCCATCAGTAATAAGAAATATAACCTTTGTTGCATTTCCACGGGCGTGGCGCAGTATTTGCTGAAATACAGTATAAAACAGCACAACTCAGGCAAAGATTAGCAGTGGCTGACCTTCACATAGTATTTTCTTCCATGGTGCATCTTCTTTTATTTGGATAATTTTCTGACTTAATCAAGATTTGCTGGACAACCCAGCACAAAGACAAGAAAATCAACAACCTTTAAGCAGAGAATGTAGTTATCAAGCCAAATATTGACTTATTTTTACATGCTTACACTCTAGGCATGACACAGATGTTATAAATTTGTGACACTGGGCCAGTGAACCACTTTTCACAGAGTAAAATCATCTGCTCTAGCAGAGGCAGAAAGAAAAAGAAAATTCAAATACACAGTTCTTAAGGTGGTGAAAAGACTTTCATTAGTGTTTCATCATGTCTGACTAGGTAACAGGTAAGATGGATAGTATATTGAAGATGCCACTTAAAGACTCATTGGACCAGATTCTCAGAAGGTGTAAACTGGGAGGGTGGCATTGGAGTTATGGTGATTTACAGCAACTGAAGATCTAGCCCATCATCCTTTGTAGTTTTTCATAGTGGGTCACACATTTCACAACTGAAAATTATTGTTCACAGCAAAACCACTTACTGATCCACTCAACAGCAGGTGGTAGTCTAGCCCAGTGGTTCTCAACTTTTTGCGGATCGCGACACACTTGATGGCATATCATGACCCTGTAGGACACACCAGCCCATCCCTCCAGGCCAAATTCACCCCTCCCTAGCCCTGCACAACACACTAATTGCTGTATAGCAACACAGTAATGTGTCCCGACACAGTGGTTGAGAACCACTGGTTAGCCAGATGCCAAAATGCAAACATGTCCTAAATGATGGGCAAAAGATCCTTTACCACATGGACAGATACAATCCTCACCAACACTTTGAGGGATTTGAAACAGACACACACAGATGCACACACTCAGCTTAGATACATACCAACACTGCAATTGTGTGAAACACTTTAGCAACTATGGTTGGTTAAAATGATAAAACATGATATCCTGGTACCATGGTATAGGCCACGAGCCTTTAGAATTCCATTTATTTAGCAGGAAATTTCTGTCCCTGTTAGACATCGATGCAACATAATGGTAGACTAATGGGCCCTCCACAGCCTGATCTAGAGTAGCTTGCATAATTCTCACAAACTTCATAATTTCCCTTTAGTATGTCATCTCCACTGAGCTGCACCAACAGGAAACATGTTCCCATTGATGCAACACTACACTTTTTTTGGAGGTGGTTTTATTAGATCAGCCTCTGGATTAACTCTGCATGTCTGCACTGCCACTTAATCAAACCGGAAAAATCAATCTGACAGTGGTGAATTTGCTGCTGTGAGCACAGACATAGTTTAAGTCAAAGTGGCCCAGGAGCTCGGAAGAGAGTCACAGCTCACCAGGCATTGACCAAGAACAACTGACCGAAGTCTAATTGAAGTTGGTGTTGCTCTGCTTTTGGAGTCCAAGGAGAGTTTGTCCACAGGACAAATTTCAGCTCACCTCCCTGGGTATACTTGGAGAAAGAGCGACATTGACCGGGGACATCTCGCACTCCATGGTGCAGCAGGCATCAGGAGCAGCCCTCATTAATGGGCATTCAAGCAACAGTCTAGGGCAGGCATTAAATCCTAGCAACTCAATATCTGTCATGACTCTATTAGTCCTGCTCAGAGTTGAGATGCAAGGTTATCTAATCTATACATTCTCCTTTCTTCTTCTTTTTTTGGGGATCTGGGGGTGAGGGGGGGGGAAGAGCTATACATATATATATATAATTGTACAGAATTATGTCAATCTACACAAAGTCAAGGAAATGACAGAGGGCACAGAGTAAGTGGGACCTGTAGACGTTCTGTCCTGTTGCCATGGGTGCTAAGAAGGAACTAAGAAGCACCCGAGTCCATTCCATCCATTATGCCCTTGAGTAGTAGGGGCAATAGGGTACCTAGGGCACAGGCACAGCCCATCAGACACAGCTGACCAAAAGATTCTGATCTTGAGTGCACAGAGCACACGATCACCAAGAATGGAATCTGTGTGGACAATCATTCAGAGAAAAATTAAAGGGTCCAAGTCTTAGAGGCAACTCGCTATGCTGCCATTCAGGATTCCTAGCCATGAACTGTAACTCTTTGAACTAAGACAAGAATAATGCACCTACTATGTAGGTGACCTCTGCTGTTTGGGCAGAAGTGACATGAACGAGAGAGCTGAGTCCTGTCTAACCATCTGGGAATGCTACCATGATGCAGAACCTGTCACAAAGGCCTTTTTTAATCCACCCACACTAAAATGAAGAAGTATAATTCTTGTATTAATGATGTGCTCGATAATGCAGTCCTTTCCCAGGCAAGACTCCAACTGGAGTTAGTGGCAATTCTTACTGAGTTAGGACTGTTCAACTGAGTCCTAAGTACACACTGCTTTAACATCCTAAATCTTTCAACTACCATACTGGAACGTTCTCTGTCTGTAGGTATCTAATCCACTTGCTTAAGTATTTGAAACACATCTTTCATTTAATTTTCAGGATACAATCTGCAATAAAATTTGAAGAGTAGGTATAGAGTATATGTATAGTCTTGCAAATTAGTGCTTTAAATCTATCCATCTGCAATGTGCTTTATTGGAATATGTATAAAAGTTTTGCCACACAATATCTGCAAATGAAGAGCAAATAATTTTAAAATGCTGTTGCAAAGAACACATGCACAATTATCTTTGGGGATGAGTTACCTTTGTGTGTGAACCACAAGCATTCCTTTTTCTGTATAGGACTATAACGAGTTACGGTACCACTCCTAAAACACCTTTATTGGAATGGTTCAGGGAAACTGTACAAGGGGACAGTTCTCAGAATTGTAAGGGTTTTGTGTGTGTGTGTGTGTGTGTGTGTGTGTGTGTGTGTGTGTGTGTGT
>ML685886.1:3960267-4017901 GCA_007922175.1 Pelusios castaneus | reverse complement strand
TGTGTTTTAAACAAACTTCCATAAAAGACTTGCCTGCTTCACAATTAATGTTTGATTTTATTCTGTAGTAGACACCACTGAAGTAACTTTTGTTTTCACTCATATTTAACCTGCAGCACATTTTTAACTAAGAACTGCTGCATGCAGGGTTTTACAGTAATTACTCGAGTTGAGGGAATTCACCTATGGGGAAAATATCTGCAACAAGGCTTTTAATTACCCAGACCGCAGAGTAACTGGATCTAATAATGAGGCAGGGGATGGTTCAAAATGTTACATTGTATCTAGGTAGCCTATGACATCTCTCTAGTTTTAGTAAAAGAAAATAGTGAGTGGTTGACTGGAACTCTGTATTTCTCCAGGTTGAACATTTCTGGCACTGTTTTCTACCATGCTGCCTGCTCTTTCCCATTTCTCTGATCAATGAAGCTAAAGCTTGGCCCTCTCTTCGAATGAAAGGAAAGCAAGTCACAAGCAGGAGAACTGGAAATAGTCACAAGGGACGGGAGATTAAGCTGGAGGCCAGAGGAAAGACTATATTGATTGTCAGGAAGGTTGTGTTGTCTAGAAAACATTTTAAGATTTAAAATGATAGTTTGGTAAACATAAATTGTTTATAAGATTATGGAATGTGTTTACATCAATGCAACTTGAAAAATGCCTAAACAAACAAACAAACAAGAACCCCCCAACTAACTAAATATTATCAAAGATAGCAGCCAAGTTTGAAAAATCCTCTCATCTGTGGAAAGGTTTCTCTAGCAAACATGGCAGCTTATGTCATCAATTTCTTCAGATTTCAGGCTATCATTTAAAAAACAAAAGACGTTTCCAGTCCGTACAATTGCAAAGAATACTTTCTGAAAGTGAAGTGAATGTATGAGGATGGTGTTATCTTCCTGAGTCTGTCAGACAGCTCCAGTACCTCCCTCTGGATGCCCCAAGTTTTATCAGGTGAAATTAATCCAGCTTTGGTTATTTCTGCCACAGGCTAGTTTTACCTCAGTTTCACATAATGACTGCTTGACAAAGTTGCATCAAGAGGCTCTTGGGCTCTTTCCCTTTCAGCAGCTGGAGGGTATGAATCTTCAACTATACCAAACTCCTACTAGACAAGGTCTGATACAAAATAGACTCACAGGGTATGTCTACACTTGCACCTTAAGTCGACTTAACGATGCTTAAGTCGACCTACAGAACGGTGTGTCCACCATGGGTGCTTCCTTAAGTCGACTTAAACGCTTCCTTAAGTCAATTTAATAATTCCACCTCTGAAGGTCGACTTAATGCCTAAATCGACCTTGTTAGGTCGACTTAAAGCCAGTGTGGATGGAGAATAGCCCTAAGTTGACCTAACTGGAGTCGGGCTGGAGAGAAGGGGAGAGCCATGGCCGGGGAAGATCAGGCTGGGGTGAGCTGGGGCCGAGGAAGATTGGGTTGGGGTGAAGGGGAGAGCTGCGGTTGGGGGATCAGGCAGGAGAGAAGGGACCCAGCGGGGATTGGGGAGAAGGAAGAAACAACAGTGGGGATTGGGCTGCGCAAGATGCGTGGGTGTGTGGCGGCCCCTGTGCTGCCGCACACCTGCAGCTTAGAGGGAACATAGCACCAGGCCCCCTCAACATTCCTCCGTCAACCTAGTAGCTGCCAGTGTGGACGCAGGCAGTCAACTGGAGTGTTTAGCGTGGACACTCTAAGTTGACCTTACAGAGTCCGTAGTGTAGACACAGCCCTAGAGTTTAAGGCCTGAAGGGATCATCATGATCATCTAGTCTGACCTGCATGCTGCGTGACACAGAACTCACCCAGAGGCGCTCTTAGCGATTCCAGGGCCCACACCACATGGGGGGCACCATCCTTGACTTCCACCCTCCTTGCCACTGCCTCATCATTCCTCCCCACCAGGTTCCCAGCCCCGCTGCTGGCCTAGCAGGGCCCCTGGGTTCCCAAGCCCTGCCACTGCTCCCCCCCGCCGCCCCCAGCTCCCCTGCTGGCTGCCGCTGTCAACCTTGCAGGCCCCCCTGCCCTCTGTCAGACCTGCCATCAGGGCTCCTTGGACCCGCCGCGGGCTCCACCAACTCACCTGCCAGCCTTGTGAGGTCCTTTGCCCCCCCCAGTTGACTTCCCAGACCCACCACAGGCCCTCAACCCCCTCCCCTGCTACGGGCCCCCACCAACCTCTGCCAGGCCCCCCTGCTGGCTCCACTGGAGTGGCGCGGGGGCCCCTCCCCCCGTGGGGCCCTGGGCAGCTGCTCACCCGCTAGGACCACTTATGACCTCACCCACCCACTCCTGTAATTGACCCCTACCCTCTGGATGAGCTACTGCTGTCTTCAAATCATATTAAAGACTTCAGGTTACAGAGAAGCCACCATTTACAGAAGTTTAAACCTGCACTGATCCATGCCCCAGGCTGCAGAGGAAGGCAAAATCCCGCTAGGGTCTCTGCTAACCTGACCTGGGGGAAAAGTTCTTCTCAGTCCCAAATATGGTGATCAGTTAGACCCTCAGCATGTGGGCAAAACCCACTAGCTAGACCCCTGGAAAATATGGAAGAGGCTCCAGGAACAGCACTTTGGTGGAAGTCCCAGCAGCTGAGGATGACGTCTGGGACTAAACTTCTCATCAGGGCTTTATTGCAGGAGCACAGCAAAGAGACAAAAACTCTGCAATAAACATCTTCTAAACAGGGGCATTACTCCTTAAAAAAAATACTCGGGTCACCATCCCCAGCAGGGGGCAAGCAGGGGCCGGGGCCGGGGCTAGCCACTCATGCTTCCATTCCATCCCCAGTAGGGGAACCAGGCAGGATGGGCCAGGGGTTGGGTCTGGCCACTTAAGCAAACACTCCATCCCCAGCAGGGGGATGGTGCTGGAGCTCGGGAGCAGGCCAGCATTGTGGGACGGCAAACCATAGGACTGGCCCAGACCAAGGATTGGGTGGACTGGTACTATAGCGCAGCACAAACTAGTGGTGCTCTGGGCCGCAGCCCAGAGCATCACCGGTATAAGTGGTTCTAGCAGGTGGGCAGCTGCCCAGGGCCCCAGGCGGGTGGAAAGGCTCCCGGACTGTTCTGGTGGAGCCAGCGGGGGGGGCTGGTGGAGGTTGGTGGGGCCTGCGGCGGGGGGAAGGCGGGGAGCTGGCAGGGTGGGGGAGGGGCCCTACAAAGCTGGCAGGGCTCTGGTGGGGGGACTGGTGGGGCAGTCAAAGATGGGGCTCCCCACATGGAGTGCGGGATCCCATCCTTAAATTTTGCCCCACACCCCAGAATTGCTAAGAGCCCCCCAATCAATGGCATGTGCTGTGCTACGCCAGTTTGCCCCATCCCTTGGCTAGGCCGATCTTGGCTGCTCAAGTGGCCATCCTTACCCCCCCACCCCTGGGATGGTCTGGGAGGGTGGTGCTGGCACGACATTGGGATGGGGGACCAGAGCAGGCTGCTTCTCCAGGCTCGGGACATTGACCAACAGATTCAGCCAGTGCCCAGTGATACCACCGCTTCTAAGGATCCCTCCATAGGCAGTGCAAATCTTTGAAGAGCAGAAGAAAACCTTTTCACTTTTTGCATGAGGAAAAGTCAGCATCTCTGGACATCTGTACTAAAAGGTGCAGCATTCCTTATGGGGGATTCTAAAGCAATGCTTCAGGCACTGTATTTGTTGAGGCAAACAAAAGTGAAGTTAGTGATAATTATATCACACCATGGTTCACTTACCTTCTAACCTAATGTAAAGTATTTACAGATAATATCACACATAACTTGTAACTTGTTCTGGGAGACTAGAATGGTTTACCTGGGACTCAATTATTTCAAGCGTTCATTTTATTTAATATTTGCAAGATGGAAGAGAAGATGAGGATTCTGGATTTGATTCGGGTTTTTTTTTAAGCTTACTGGAAGCAGAAGAAATGGGGCCAACATGGGTAAAAAAAGAAAAAAATCTTAGCAATAAGAAAAGGCAGTTAAAAATAGATAACAGGAGCATAATAGTTCAGAGGAAGAAAAGAAAGCTAATTGTTACACTGAAGTATATTATCTTAAGTTCATTACTGCAGTGGTATTTTAAACATAATAAAGTCATCTTTTTTGAGTCCCTAGGAAAGGAGAATAGCCCTAAAGTTGTAATTTGTCTGACAGAACCTCAGTGCGGTACTGAGTCTTTTTACCAGAGCAAGTGGGTGCTGCTAGTTCAGCGAACATGTAGGATTGTCATTCCTTCTCAGTACAATGCCATAATATGAAGTGATACTTACCAAGTTATCAAACCCCAGTAAAGAAAACATAAAAGACTGCAATACTATTGTACCCAGGAGATATGTTATTTGGCTGTGTTTGTACAGCTAAATCATATATGTCTAAACTAAAGGTTTCCTTTCCTTGTTTTTAGAAGTAGATTGTGTCAGAATTACAGGTCAAGGAAAACTGACTACATTATTTCTATGGAGTTGTAACACATTTTATTCATAACACCATTACTTTAAGGTTAATTCTTTAAACTTTTCAGAAAATCCTTATGATATTGAGCCTATTGCAGCTTTCTTTAACAACCACAGAATTACCTTATGGTAAGCTTGCTTTTTTAAAATGTGATTTCCATGTACAACCCTAAAAGCACACTAGAAAGTGAACATCATTTTCTGTAGGCTGGGTTTTTGGGGGGTTTTTTTGTTTTGTTTTGGTGATATAGTTGTATTCTTAGAAGCCTATGTTGACCCCCAAGTCATTTTTGAAATGGAGCTAAAGAGCCTAAGGTCCTCAGATAGGTGCTTTTGCACATGGTGTATATTAAATATAACAGAAAATCAGATAGCTGTTATATGTAAATGTTATATACACCTATAGATAAATGTAATTATGCATATTATTTATACAATATGTTATTTATTTTTCAGTGATGTTTAGGAGCCCCAGTTCTCACACTTGTGCAAACCACAGGATAGTTACTCCTATGATACTGAGGGCAGAATTACTGTCATTGTGGATATAGATACGTATTGCATGTCTTCACTCACTCACGTACTTCAAATCCTTAAGTCCATGGTTTTGCTATTGACTTCAACAGGACAAAGATTTCATCCATAACGATTTAGATAGTTTACACACATTACATGTTATATGAATACCTTATATCTGACATAAGAATAAATTAATTATATGGATAGTAACACTAACAGTATCTTGTGGGGAAGCAAATATATGTTTATATTAGGTGATCGTAGATTTCATACAGTGCGTGTCTCTTGAGAGAGTGTGCATAGGGCATTTGTGCCTATTCCACCCCCAGTGAATTTATATTGATTATGCTGTCCATAGTGTGTGCAGACCTGCACATGGACTGTGGGGGTGCCTAGGAGGCTGCCGCACCCCTTTACTTGGAGTGGGGTCCATCATTCCATCATGGAGAGGGTTTGCAGTTGCACTCGATGGCTCTCAGGACCCTTACTAGAAAATGTCCCAGCTCACCTGCCAGTAGGTGTGTGTCTAGTGGGTGTGTGCTGGGTGGCAGGGTCACAGGAGGAGTGTGTGCATGAGGGATTGACTCCACAGGTGACTGTGCACAAGGGGAGGGGGTGCCTGGTGTCCTGCGTGTGCCACACCCCTCTCCTTATTGCTGCCTCCAGAAGGTGCCCTTGGTGTAGGTGAATGTACGCATGGGGTGCCCCCCACAGGTGAGTGTGCAGAAGGGGTAGGGGTATGCACAGTGCCCCATGCCATGGCCAGCCCATCCCCTTACTGCCACCTGCTGGAAGACGCCCTTGGTGTAGATGAGTGTACACATGAGTGTGCCCCCACAGGTGAGAGGGCACACGGCGAGTGTGTCCGCAGCCCCACCCCACATTGCCACCTGCTGGAAGGCACCCTTGCTGTAGATGAGCGTACATACGAGCATGCCACCCAGGTGAATACGCACACAGCGGGTCTGCCCGCCATCCCTTCCCACTGGAAAGCACCAGTGGTGTAGAAAGTGAGTGTACATGAGTGTGCCCTCCCACAGGTGAGTGTGCACATGGGGGGTGTGCCCAGTCCCTTCCCGCCGCCTGCTGGAAGGCGCCCTTGGTGTAGGAGTGAATGGGCACATACGAGCGTGCCCGCCCCCACAGGTGAGTGCACGCACAAGCGTGCCCACCCACACAGGTGTGTGCACACACGAGCGTGCCCGCCCCGCCGCTTACCGCCGCCTGCTGGAAGGCGCCCTTGGTGTAGGAGTGAATGGGCACATACGAGCGTGCCCGCCCCCACAGGTGAGTGCACGCACAAGCGTGCCCACCCACACAGGTGAGTGCACGCACAAGCGTGCCCACCCCGCCGCTTACCGCCGCCTGCTGGAAAGCACCCTTGGTGTAGGAGTGAATGGGCACATACGAGTGTGCCCACCCACACAGGTGTGCACACACGAGCGTGCCCGCCCCGCCGCTTACCGCCGCCTGCTGGAAGGCGCCCTTGGTGTAGGTACCGCCGCCGCGGTAGGCGATGGCCGGGATCTCGCGGCTGAGCAGCGCGCATTTGTGCTGGCGCGCCCGGCGCTGGGAGATGTAGTCCACGCGCGGCACCACGTTGCCCTTGGAGGAGAAGGTAACGATGGCCACGCGGGTGGCGGCCGGCACCACCGGGAAGTCGGAGAGCAGCTTGCGGACGAAGCGCAGCTCGCTGAGGAAGTTGGCCGGCCCCACGCTCGACGACTCGTCCACCAGGAAGACCAGCTCCAGCCGCCCGCTGCGCTCCCGCAGCCGCCGCACCTGGCGCTTGAAGGCGTGACCCAGCCGCTCCACCTTGGCGGCCGTGGTGTCGGGCGGCGGCGGCGGGGGCTGCAGGGCCGCCCGCGAGGCGGCCAGAGCCAGGGCGGTGAAGTTGAGGGGCGGCGGCGGCGCGCCCGTCCAGCCCTGCGCCAGGGCCCCCCAGCAGCACAGCGCCAGCAGGGGCCACATGGCACCGCCCGCCCGGAGCGCAGCCCTGCCCGGTGGGATCGCTGCTCGCGCGCCTGCCTGTCGCCGCCGAGTGAGTGAGGGGAGGGACGGAGGGGCCGGCGCGATCCGCCCCTCCCTCCCCTGGGCGCGAGCGGCGCTGACTGGATCCCGGGGCGGCACCGCAGCTGGCCGCGCTCCCCGAGCCCTGATTGATCCCATCTGCGCGCCTGCCACGGGGGCGGCCCGCAGTGCCGGGCCACGCGGGCTGGAAACGCGCCCGCCCGCCCGGGAGGGGAGGCGGTGTCGGCGGCCCAGCACCTTCCCCGGAGCAGCGTGGGGCTGAGCCCCATTCAGAGGGCGCGGGGTGGGGCCTTTCTCCCCCAGCCCAGCGACAGGGGCAGGACCTGGGCTGTGAGCCGAGCCGCCTGGATCTGGTACTTTTATCCCCAGAGACCTGTTGCATGGAGCCTGTGGTTACCCTTTGGGCGTGAAGGAGGGTGCCTGGCCCTAGATTTGAACCCACACCTCCTAAAGCCAACTCATGGCTTTGCCCCAGCTACCTCTCCTAACCTTTTGCATGGTGTTTAAACCCGTGACTCAGTTTCCCCAGCTATTTTATGGGACCCCATACTTCATTAATGATTGTGGAGTGCTTAGATATTAGACACCATCTAAATAGCTACACAGACATATGTTCAGAGCATCTGAGTCTGCTGGAAGTGAAAAAGATTGCCAGCGGTATAAAGGAAGCCACTTACAACAGGTTGCAAGGGTGCTGCAGCTTTGGACCTGCGTGGCAGAGAGAGACTCCCTCATTAATCTACTGCCCCTGTCGAAACGCCACTACCCCTATTGTACATTCCAATCCCGGGCTGACCTGGGGGCATGGATTAGTTTTAAAACCATTAACTTGGAGTGCTGTCCTTTGTTATATTCACTGAGCTTCCCTGAATTGCTGGAATCCTGCAGTAGTTCACAGGGTTCATTTATTTCAGGCTATGTACACACGACAAACTTGTCCCGCAATAAGCTATTGTGGGACAAGGAAAGCGCTATAAATATAGTGCTTTTGTGTGTACACACGTGCTTCTTGTATCGCAAAGGAGCATTCACCTCTTTGCGATGCAAGGAGCAGTGCATGGTGGGCACCTGTCCCACCATGCACTGCCCCACAGCCAGCCACTTAGTCCAGCTGCAGGGCTTAGGTGGTGGCGGGGGCTGTGGCGCTCAGCCCCCGCCGCCACCCGAAGCCCCGGATCTGAGCTAGGGGGCTGGCCTGAACCGGCTGCCTTCGCCGATTCGGGCCAGCCCCCTAGTCCAGCTGCAGGGGTTCGGGTGGAAGCAGGGCCTTTAAGCTGCCTTCGCTGGTTTGGGCCAGCCCCCTAGTCCAGCTACGGGGGTTTGGGTGGCAGCGGGAGCTGAGCTGCGCAGCCCCTGCCGCCACCCAAAGCCTGGGGGCTGAGCTAGGGGGCTCGCCCGAACCGGCGAGGGGAGCCGGTTCGGACCAGCCCCCTAGCTCAGTCCAGGGGAGCCACGGAACCTGGCAGCTCCCATAACAGTCAATTTCACAGCTCTGCTAGAGCAGTGAAATTGACATATGTGACAGCTCTAGTGTCCCAGAGTGGCCTTGATTGGCACTCTGGGACATTTCCGGAGGCTGTCTAATGCGCAAAATGGGTACACACGAGCATTACCACAGAACAGCTGTTCCGCGGTAAGGCTAACCACTCTCGATTTGAGTGGTTTAACTGTTGCGTGGCGAGAGAGTGTTGCCGCGTAGCAGGGAAAATGCTCGTGTGTACGCTACCAGCTTTATTGCGTGGTAAGGAGCCTTATCGCGCAATAAAGTGATCGTGTGTACATGGCCTCAGTCTTTCACTAGATGCAATAACTTATGAGCCTGCACGTGGTTTACTTATAGGTCAAGCCCACATATAAATTCAGTCATTATCAACTGCAGTATACTACAGGGCAATATTGCCCCTTCAGTGGGGGCTCCACTGATGCCAAATGGATGCCATTGGCCACTCTTAGCAATGGGTCAGGACAAATTATTTTGCAAAAGGAAAGACAGACAGCAGTGAGAGAAGTTACCACTTGCCTAGAAAAAATTATTTGGAATGAAAGTACCTTGTACATGCAAACTATTACTTTTACAGTTTGTAGCTACAACTTCACTGCTGAAATACAGCCATCTCTGAGACAGAGGGCAACTACCAGACACACATTTACTGTACACCATGATATGTACCAAAAGTGTTTGCTTCCAACAGTATTTGGTGACTTGCTTTAGCAAGCAGAGGTCTGAACCGCAGAACCCACAACCACAATAGGCGCTAAGGGTTTGTATACAGAGGGTAATCAGCAGCTTTTTTAGTGAATCCACTTTGGAGCGGCTTATGTACACACAATTCATTATAGTGCCTTACCTCCGCATGTATTGCAAACTGGCATCCTCTTTCAAAGCCAGCTAAGTGTGCTGCAAGGCGAGTTAGTCATTCGTGTGAAAGCAGTGCTGCTGCAAACTACTCCGCTTTGCAGGAGACTGTTTCTGACCTGTCTGTTTAGCCCTCCCCAGCTCTGGGATCAAGTTGAGTAGATGCCCCCCTGCTCTGTTCATAAGCAGGCACACAGCCAAATTTTGTCCATTGACTCGTAGATTCCCATTTATCCCAACAGCGCAAATGCCTCAAGCTGACACCCGAAGCAATGTTGAGATCCTGGATCTTATCACCATCTGAAGAGAAGCATCAGCGCAGGAAGCTCTTGTGGCAAGCCTTCATACAGTGTTAGACAGATGTCTGGTATGGGTCACTCCGAGGATGCCAAACTGTGCTGGATAAAGAGGTGGATAAACAGCTCAGGAGCACCTACATTAAAGGAAGGGACAACTGGAAAAAAAAATCTCAGGGGACACAGAATTGATCCATCTTTTAAGGGGCTGGACAGAATTTCACCTAACTACATGACACCAAATCCAAGCAGTTTATGGCTGCCTTCCCCACCCAGGGATGAACAAGAAGACTCATCAAAGGATGAGCATGAGGAGGCCAGTGAAAACATTTTCCCAGAAGGCCAGGATCTCTGAGACTCAGGGCCCTGATATTGACAGGTAAAAAGGGAGTCTGATTCCTGCCCTGGAACAACTAGCCATGATCCAGGATGCTGAGGAGGTTCTGTCCATTGAATCAACAACATATAAGGCTTTTACATTTTTTAAAAAACAATTTACTATTTAATTTTATTACTTTCCACTGCCATATCAGTTTCTGTTCTGGGTGTTCCCCAGATCACAGCTCAGGGCATGGAGAACATTGCTGCTTGGCACCCCAGATCTTTTGAGCCCTCTCTATTCCAGTGTTTCTCAACCCTTAGTAGTCCGGGGAACATCTAAAGGTATTAATTATTTTATGATTAAATCTTTCTCAAAAAAAGCCAGTATATACCAGCTGTAATGTTTGTAATATCCGTATTCCTGCAAAAATGATTTGGGAAATTGAATTAAATACAATTTTACAAATATAACATGCATTTATTTCTTTAAAAAATAGATACTGGTTATGTACACAGCTTAAAATTGAAAATGATATTACTCAAGTTTGAATGGGAATTTTGGGTCTATATATTCAAACAAAGTTAATCTATTCTTGACTAAAGTTCATCAAAGAAATTCTTGCCGTTGAAGTTATGTCCAAGCGATATCGATGCCAGCAGTAACAGTGGCAGGAAATTTAAAATGCCTCGGCTGCGGCAAAGGAGCAAGACAGTGGAAAATGCCGATACACGCCTAGAAACTTTGCTGCACCTGGGACATTTTAAATCTCCCAGGCACTTGTCCACTCACAGAATTGCTCCTTCCCCACTCAGCCCGGGCAGGAAGGGGTTAGGGCTGGTCGGGAACCTTCATTATGTCCATGGAACACCAGTTGAGAAACACTGGTTTATTGCTTCTGGTATCTGATCTCAGAGCCAGAATGCGTAAAAACCAAAAGAGGCAGAGCCAAAACACACCATCTCTTGCTTGGTGCCCTGCGCTATTGCCCTTTGCTATTCTCTTTCGCCCCTGGCTTAATGAAAACATCCTTTGTAGTTAGAGAATAGATTTTTAAAAAAATATTGTTTCCAGTTCAAAGCTGGTTTTTCTCATTTTCATTTTAGTTGAAAGAGTTTTCTGGGTTTTTTTTATATAAAATAGGTTGCTTAACAATAAAAGCCTGAGAAGGGTTATAAGGAGCGGATGGTTCATTTTACACAGAAAATATTTACATTTACACTAATTCAGAGAGTTTTACAAGCACGTTACTGGTGAAGACACAAGGTGCAGCAGGGATTCCGACAACATTGCACATCCACCACCCATGAACAGCCCAAAAGCCTCCATCCTCTCCTCTCCATTGGTTAGCAACTGGATGTAGAGCTGCCCAATGTCAGACCTGACACTCAAAATAGACATCCCTGACAATCTTGTCCCCAGCTGTTTGCATTTTGTATTGGTTGCCTTGTGGGCTGTTCAAACCACTGAAGAAGTCACCCATCTGTCACTAAGGCTGCCTCCCTTACTCTCTCAAACAAATTGTGCAAAATACATCATGCTGTTATACCCTTGAGATGTCTTTTTTTCGGCTGCTCCCAACCTATTCCACAAACAGTACCATCTCCCTCTCAAACGGCCAAATGCATACTTCACTTTCATTTTGCAGATATGGAAAAAGTAGGTAGACGGCTTCTTCTGTTCAAGGGGATGGGGAATGGCTCCATTAATCAGGGAAGCCAGGCCACCCAGGATAACTGGAGCAATGTCTACACCATTATTATCCAGGCTTCCCAGGGACAAGGCACACAGTCCTTTCTCCATTAATTCAAATAGAGCTCAGTTTCAAAAAAAAACCCTGGCATTGTGGACCCATGCAAAACACTAGCATCTATGTTCATAAACCTTCTGTGGTGGTCTACAAATGAGTGGGGCACCTTGGAGAAATATCTCTGTTTATGAAATCTGACCCAGGATGCTGGATATGTGGTGGGGTGCAACAGTAGGCAGATAAGTCCCATCAATTGCCCCAGTACAGTTTGGGAACCTCACACGTGAAAAGCAATCACCTCCTGAGCGTTACCAAGCTTTAAAACTTGGTGTAACAGTATCTCTTCCATGGCATCACACACCTGCATGACACTGGCCCCACCATCAGCTAATCTCATGCCAGATCTGCACTGGTTTCCCAAGCCCAGAAGTGGCACTGCACACTGTGAAGTTGCTCCAGGAACCAATTCTTTATTATTAGTTGTTTGGTGTTCTCCTCTTCTTCCCTCTGTATTCTGGTTCTCCCACTGAGAGGAAAAAAAGATTTCTGCAAATGAAGGAGAGGGGGAAAATGAGTAGAAGCGATCTGATGAAATCTTGGAAAAACAGAGTAGGAACAATGGAAACAGATAAACCCCAAGGCTACATTTTATTACAGGAAATAAGAGTAGAGAGGTAGTTTTTCCCAGGGCCATCCGTAGTGGGGAGCGGGGCCCTGGGCCAATCGGCCTATGGGGGTTCTGGGGGGAGGCGGGGTGGGCCAGCACAGAGGTCAGGCTCTGCACTCCTGCTCTGTCCCTGGGGGCGGGGCGGGCTGGTCAAGAGGCCGGGCTCCATTCTCCTGCCCTGCTGCCTTCACTTGCTGCTGAGGGCAGCGGGGTGGGCGGGGGGCACATAGCTGCGGGGCTCGGGGCGGTCGCCCCACTTGCCCACCCCAAGGATAGCCCTGGCTTTTCTCATTTGGAGAACTTCAAAATACACAACTAATTCCATATATCATATGTGTGTTCAGTATATTAATTCATTTAGACTTTAGTACTTTATTAGGGTCAATTGCAATCATGTACGTTAACCCACACATCCCATTCCCCCTATACAAGCTAAATACATTCAAATCCAAAACAGAAGAAATATGCACCGAGAGGTCAAAAGCCACTAGACCAGGTTATATGTCAGTATATTTTATGCGCTAATCTTTTAGAGCTGGATGGAACTTTTTTGACAAAGCATAATTTCATGAAAATATGCTGTTTCACATAAATGGAAGAGTTTGTGGAGCTATAACTGAACCAGTCAAAGTTTTCATCAAGAAGCCTTCTGCTGTGCAGGACGCTCTGTTCACTTCTGACCCGAGAGAGACCCCCTAAATTGAAACCCTGAACTTTTTGATCTGAAAACAAACATTCCATTACAGTTCTGTTTTGTGACAATGCTTGAAAGGTTTTGGCTTTGTTTTGCATTGGAACAAAAACAAGATTTGAAACCTCAAAAGTTATTGCAAAATAGAACAGCCATCCTCCAGACTGCTGGATTAGTTTTGCTTTCCAAATATATTATTTATTCAGTGCCAGGCACAAAAGAATCTCTCTATACCAAATGGAGTCTGCCAACTTTTGCAATGTAAACATTGAGGTAAATTTACGGAAAGAATACTCTTTTACAAATATGTTACTTAGATTGCCAAGTTAAGCATTCAAAAGTTGGTAAAAGCCTAGTTTATGGTTGTCATGGGATGCACATCTGTGCACCCCTGAGCTATGATCTATATGAATTTTCTGTTCACTTTTGCACTGTGATTGTATGACTTGATGGGAGCTGGGCCTGCAAGGTTCCCTTTTGAATGCTCCACTGTATGGTTATGATATGTTTTCTGCAGCATCATGTATGTGTACCCATGTGAAGCATCTTACATAGCTCAGACTGTCTCTAGCACAGAGGCTGGAGAGTTACTTGACAAAAGCGATGTAAACTGACCTCCCTGACTCAGGTAGGAGGAGGGAGGGGCCAAGCGGGATTGGAAACAAAGAGAGACACTTTGGCTATGCCTATACTTGCAAATTAAGTTGACTTAAAGAGGCTTAAGTCGACTTAAAAACAGCTGCATCCACACATGGCTTTCATTAAGTCGACTTACGCAGCTCCTTAAGCCGATTTAATAACTACCGGTCTTTAGCTCAACTTAACAATTAAGTTGATTTTTTACATCGATGATGGTGTGGCTGCCCTGGGTTGACATTCTATAAGTTGACCTGGGGCACCCCGGGACCCTGTGGGTCCTGGCGAGAAGGGAGCTGTGGCTCCTTTCTCCCCGGGACCTGTGCGCGGGTCCTGGCAAAAAGGGAGCACAGGGCTCCGGCTCCTGCTGATAGGGGAACCACAGGGGATCCCATGTTGTCTGGAGCGCCGGCAGCTTCCTTCTTGCCCGGACCTATGGGGGTCCAGGAGAAGGGAGCAGGGTTCCTGTGCAAGACGGGCAAGAAGGGAGCCAGGTTCCGACCCGCAGCTCCCTTCTGCTGGGAAGCCACAGGTCCCAGCGAGAAAGGAGCCGTGGCTCCCTTCTTGCCGGGACCCCTGAGGGTCCCGGGGAGAGAGAAGACTGGATCCCTTCTTGGAGGGACCCCGGCTTCCTGGGGAAGGGATCTGGGTCCCTTAACTAAACAGAGTCGATTTAACTTTTCAAATGTAGACATAGCCTTTGAGAGGCTTTGGGCTCTTGGCCTGGGAAACTCCATCTTCAAGCAAGATCTGGGCCCTGCCTGGCCTCAGGCAGAGACTGGCTGTGAAAACATCTGACAGCTGAACATCTTGAGCATAAACTTGGACTATGAAGTCAGTTTAAGTAGCGCTATTACGTTAGTGTGTGTTTTCATGCCTTTTATTTCCCTGTGGTCACTCCTGACTCATTTATATTATTATTCTGCATTGATTTGCTCTATTCTCACTTAAAATCATACTCTGATCAATAAACTAGTATTTGTTTTATCTAAAGCTGTGCAGACATTAGAGGGTGTGAATGTGGAAGGCTGGGCACAATCCATTTCAGTGTGAAATGGATGGACTTGAGACCATGGTGATTGGGAGTGGGTCCCAGTGTGGTAACTGGGGCTGGGGGTGCTCACTTGGGGACCACCCCATAGTCGCGTAGTGGGTGCACCCACAGTGCTTGGGCCCAATTACACACTGGAGGCTGGCATGGACTGACTCAGGAGTGAGTGGTCATCTGGCAAGGCAGGGTAAATCAGGGTCCAGGAGTGAGGTTCGGGTGGTTACAGCAGCACACCAGACTGGATCTGGGGAGCAGCCCATCAAAATGGTGGCTCATGCAACCTTATTTCTGCCTTCCATTTGAGTTCATCCTGTTCACTGAATAAGGCAGGGTGCCTTGGGAAATTTTTTTTTAAAGTATATGACCATGTAATTAGAGATTGTATAACAATGCATACCTACAAGGGGGCCGAATTAAGCAAACGATACTATCTTCTCCACATAGTACAAGCAGTTGCATAGCTGGAAATTTTTAAATGGAACTACTATAATTAGACTTCCCAAATATGCTTGTAGATAGAGGTTTACTTGTTTGATGAGTAAATCAGGACCAAGAGGATTACTGGTCCCTTGGCTTCATGCTGTTCTTCCAGACATTATTTATACATTTCTTGACAATTAGGTTCCATTTGAATGGAGATTTGGCTTTAATTATGTGAATGTGTGTTACCGGGAGGGCTTTGGCTTCCTCGACCATGGGGTGCTGTTCCAGGAAGAAGGACTGCTAGGCAGAGATGGACTCCACCTATCCAGGAAGGGGAAGAGCGTATTTGGAAGCAGACTGGCTAACTTGGTAAGGAGAGCTTTAAACTAGGTTCGAAGGGGGAAGGTGACCAAGGCCCACAGGTAAGTGAAACTGAGGGAAACCTGGGGGAAGGGATGGAACTTGGGGGATGCTGGGGCTGTAACAGCAGGAATAAAAGAGAGGGTAGTTGGAACTGGGGGGTGGGATCAAATAATTGTTTTTTATTTCCTGATGAAGTCATAATACCTCAGGCGAGTGGGGAAGGAGGACACCAGGAGAAATTGCAAGGAGGAAGATGCGACAGGAGGGAGAATCGACAGGGCAAAGTAGGGCAATGGGCCCGGTATCTTAGGTGCCTGTACACAAATGCGAGGAGCCTGGGAAACAAGCAGGAAGAATTGGTAGTACTGGCACAGACAAGGAACTATGATATAATTGGAATAACAGAAACGTGGTGGGATAACTTGCATGACTGGAGCACTGCCATGGATGGATATAAATTGTTCAGGAAGGACAGGCAGGGAAGAAGGGGGGGAGGAGTAGCGCTATATGTAAAAGAGCTGTATGACTGCTTGGAGCTCCACTATGAAAGTGGAAACAAGATGGTTGAAAGTCTGTTGGTTAAGTTTAGGGAAGAATGCAACAAGGGGGATGTTGTGGTGGGTGTCTGCTACAGACCACCAGACCAGAAAGAGGAGGTGGATGAGGCGTTCTATGGACAACTAACAGAAGTTTCCAGATCGTCGCAGGCCCTGGTTCTTATGGGGGACTTCAACTATCCTGATGTCTGCTGGGAAGATAAAACAGCAGTGCACAGGCAATCCAGGAGGTTTTTGGAGAATATTGAGGACAACTTCCTAGTACAAATGCTGGAGGAACCAACTAGGGGCCTTGCACCTCTAGACCTATTGCTCACAAACAGAGAAGAATTGATCGGGGAAGTAGAAGTAAATGGCAACCTGGGCAGCAGCGACCATGAGATGGTAGAGTTCAGGATCCTGATCAATGGAAGGAAGGAAAGAAGCAGAACACACACCCTGGACTTCAGAAAAGCAGATTTTGGCTCCCTTAAGGAGCTGATGGGCAGGGTCCCATGAGAGGCTGATCTGAAGGGGAAAGGTGTCCAAGACAGCTGGCTGTATTTTAAAGAAACCCTGTTAAAGGCACAGGAAGATAATGTTCCGATGTGCAGAAAGAACAGCAAATGTGGACGGCGACCAGCGTGGCTTAGCAGGGAACTCTGCGGGGAGCTGAAACATAAAAGGGAAGCTTACAAGAAGTGGAAGCTTGGACAGATGACAAGGGAGGCGTATAAAGATATTGCTCGGGACTGCAGGGATCAAATCAGAAAGGCCAAAGGACAATTGGAGTTGCAGCTAGCAAGAGATGTGAAGGACAACAGAAAGGGGTTCTATAAGTATATCAGCAACAAGAAAAGGATCAGAGGTGGTGTAGGTCCCTTACTGAATGGGGCAGGCATCCTCGTGGAGGATGATGCGGAAAAGGCTGAAGTACTCAAGGCTTTTTTTACTTCAGTCTTCACAGGGCGGGCCAGCTCCCAGGCTACTACATGGGGTAACGCGGACTGGAGAGAAGAGTGGCCCTCGGTGATGGAAAGTCAGGTTAGGGAACACTTAATGAAATTGGATGTGCACAAGTCCATGGGGCCGGATGAACTGCAGCCGAGGGTGCTGAGGGAGTTGGGGGAAGTGATTGCAGAGCCGCTGGCCATTATCTTTGAGAACTCTTGGCGAACGGGGGTGGTCCCGGAGGATTGGAAAAAGTCAAATATAGTACCTATCTTTAAGAAAGGGAAAAAGGAGGATCCAGGGAACTACAGACCGGTCAGCCTCACCTCAATCCCTGGGAAAATCATGGAGCAGGTCCTCAAAGAATCCATCCTGAAACACTTGGAGGAAAATAGAGTGATCAGGAACAGTCAACATGGATTCACCAAGGGCAAATCGTGCCTGACCAACCTGATTTCCTTCTATGATGAGATGACTGGATTTGTGGATGCGGGAAGAGCCGTTGATGTGATATACCTTGACTTTAGCAAGGCTTTTGATACGGTTTCCCACAGCATTCTCGTCGGCAAGTTAAGGAAGCATGGGTTGGACAAGTGGACCGTAAGGTGGATCGAAAACTGGTTAGATCAACGGGCTCAGCGGGTAGGAATCAATGGCTCGATGTCTGGTTGGCAACCGGTAACGAGTGGAGTGCCCCAGGGGTCAGTCCTGGGGCCGGTTCTATTCAACATCTTCATTAATGATCTTGATGATGGAATAGACTGCGTGCTTAGTAAGTTTGCGGATGACACCAAGTTGGGGGGAATGGTAGATACTCTGGAGGGCAGGGACAGGATCCAGGGAGACTTGGACAAATTGGAACACTGGGCTGAAAGAAACCTCATGAGGTTCAACAAAGACAAGTGCAAAGTCCTGCACTTAGGACGGAAAAATCCCATGCACTGCTACAGGCTGGGGACCGATCAGCTAAGTAGCAGCGCTGTAGAAAAGGATCTGGGAGTTATGGTGGATGGCAAGATGAATATGAGCCAACAGTGTGCCCTTGTTGCCAAAAAGGCCAATGGCATATTAGGCTGCATCAGTAGGAGTATTGCCAGCAGATTGAGGGATGTGATAATTCCCCTCTATTCGACACTGGTCAGGCCGCATCTGGAATACTGTGTCCAGTTTTGGGCTCCCCACTACAGAAAGGATGTGGACAAATTAGAGAGTCCAGCAGAGGGCAACAAAAATGATTAGGGGGCTGGGGCACATGACTTATGAGGAGAGACTGAAGGAACTAGGCTTATTTAGTCTACAGAAGAGAAGACTGAGGGGAGATTTGATAGCAACCTTCAACTACTTGAAGGGGTGCTCCAAAGAGGAGGGAGCTAGGCTGTTCTCGATGGTAACAGAGGACAGAACAAGGAGCAATGGTTTCAAATTACAGCTGGGGAGGTCAAGGTTGGATATTAGGAAAAACTTTCTCATTAGGAGGGTGGTGAAGCATTGGAATGGGCTATCTAGGGAGGTGGTAGAATCTCCCTCTTTGGAGATTTTTAAGGCTCGGTTAGACAAAACCCTGGCTGGGGTGATTTAGGGGGAGTGGTCCTGCTTTTTAGCAGGGGGTTGGACTAGATGACCTCGTGAGGTCCCTTCCAACCCTATTATTCTATGATTCTATGAATGTCCAGGGGATTTTTAGATAAGATGAAGTTAGGAGTGAAGAACAGAGTTTCTCTGACAGCCAAATGCTGGCCCACTGAAGTCCATTGGAATTTTGCTATTTATTTCAAAAGGCATCAGAATCTGACTTTAGGGAGCATAAATTTCTCATGATTTTGGTTGTTTCTTCTGATTGTTATATATTAAAAACCTGCCAATCAGGCTCAACATGCTGCAACAGATTCTTAAAATAAAGTCCATGAAAAGAAAACCCAAATAGGAGAAGAGATAAAGATAGGGTGGAATGCTGTCTATGTGTTATAGTTCAATGCACCCACTGATTTTGTAAGGCTACGAGCAGGTATTGCATAGATAGTAGCATGAACATAGAGCCAGCATCTCAGCTGGCAGAAAGTTAGCACAGCTGAACTGGAGACAGTAAGAACTATCCACACAGATCCTAGCAACTTCAAAAGAGCTGAGCCTACACTAGCTGAGACTCTGGCCTGTTCTTTGCATCTGACTCACTCCATTAGTGGTTCCCAACCCATGGCTGCGGAAGGCGGGGCGTGTCTTTCAAACTGGCCTGCCACTCCCCTCCTGCTGGCTGTAGAAGGGAGCTGCTGCCTAAGGACCAAGGCGGAGCCCATTGCCACTAGGCTACAAGACCAGTTCAGGCTTCTTCCTGCAGCCAAGGGGATGAGATCGACACAGCTTCCCCTCCCCCATCTGGCTCCAGCCAGGGGTAGATCAAGGCCTGGGGGGCCTGGGGCTGCCCACTCTTGTACCCCCACAACCATGGCAGCACTCAGCTTGGGGGCAGAGCAGCCTGGCCCTGCCAGTGCTATGGGGGAGAGGAAGTCTGGGGGCCACAACCCAGGGGTGCTGGGGGCGTGGAGGAAGGGGGTTGGAGAGGAATGCACCGTGGCTGGCCAGCACTAGGCAGGGTCCGTGGACCGGTTGTGCTGCAGGAGGTGAGGTCCAGGGCCCGCAGCTGAGCCAGCTGTTTGGCCTGAAGGTCCCCCCACTGAGACCATGGCTCTCTTGCCCCAGACCAGCCAGCGCAGGGGTGTGGCAGGCAGGTGGATGGTGATTGGACAGCTTTCACCTTTGCTGTCTCAGAAAAATCCTTGCAGTCACTTGGCACGAAGGGATCACTATCAGCAAGATCCTTGAGAGAACCAGCTCACACTCTGCTGGACACTCGCAGGCTTCATTGGCTGGGACACATGGAGCACGTGCCTCAAGATTGTCTGCTGAAAGTTGCCCTCTATGTCCAACTCAAGAGCTACTGTGACTCTGAAAAGGACAACAAGGTCAAGCATGGTCTGAAGAAGTTCAGTCCTGCTGACAGCCACAAAGTCTAGAGAAACTTGGTTAAGGCTGGTGCAGTCATTGTGGAGAGTCAGAGAGCTGAGGCCATAGAATCTTAGGGCTGGAAGGGACCTCATGAGATCATCTAGTCTAACCCCCTGCTAAAAGGAAGACCACTCCCACTAAATCATCCCTGCCAGGATTTTGTCTAACCGGGCCTTAAATATCTCCAAAGATGGAGATTCCACCACCTTCCTAGGTGAACCAGGAAACACAGTGTGCTCCATCTTCCATCTGGCGAGTGCATCTGTAGCCACAGTGCACCAAGAAACACTGACTGACTTCGCTGAATTTCCTTTCATCTGTCAAGATGATGGATGGCCATAATAATAATTAAAAAGATGAAGCTGAATTTCTGAAGCAGAAGAACTTGCAAGTTATAGAGCATCACTGGCACACAGTACAAAAAGCTATCTTAGACTGGCAAAACTCACCAACTGGACTTTAAATGGGATTGGTTGGAACATATATTACTAACAGTGGTGAAAGAAATGAGCTTAGAGCCTACACAAGATACAAGGCGGAACACCTGGGCCTTCTTCCCATCTCACAGTCATGTGCATCATATGGAATGCCACTAAAATCAGTTGGTGGGTATGTCTACGTTGCGGACGCCTGTGGCAGCGCTGCTGGATTGATTGAACGGGCACTAGAGACCCGAAAGTGCTCTCTGTTCGAGGCCATAAATGCACCCCTGCAAAAAGCATAAGGTGCATTGACCAGAGGGCGTCTCCAGTTGGCACAGTAGACATTGCAGAGTTAATAAGCTGACAGGAGATACGTAAACTATACTACATAGCTTGCATGTCTCTCATTGACTGTTGCCAGCAATGTAGACCAATGTAGACAAACATAGAAGAAATGTAATGTAAATGAGATGTGAGTCAGTCACTATTTATGTATTCTATGTAAATACCTTGTGATGCTTTAAGAGTTTGAGTGACAGAGTAGACATTGGTGGCTAACAAAGTAAAGGTTCCTCCCATAAAATTTAAACCTTTAGCCATCACACAGTTATATATTTTATTTATGGCAGATATTCAAGAAAAAGGTTATTAATTACTTTTGAATAAAATATTTGCTGAGGATTATTAGAAAGCCTGAAATCCCAATCTTTTAGTGACTTCAGGCAGCTCAGAGCTTTGATAAGTTAGAGGGTTTTTTTTGGTGGAGATGGATTAGCAAGTAGAGTGCAAGTGAGGAGGTTAAAGCTGCAAAAATAAAAGCCAAATCCAGCTCATTCTAGAGTAGCAGAGATAAGGCAAATTTCTTGATAATGATAACACAGACATGATGGTTATTTATAGCTTTGATATTGTGTTTATTGAACATATCCACTTGAGAGCAGATTTATCATTATGTCCAACAGCATCCGGTCTGAATCATCTTTCCATGGTCCTCACATAACTCAGGGTTTTGGAGCACTTGATAGAACGGCACTCCAGTTTTTGTCTCAAAAGGAAATAACATTGTTCCAGCAGGAGACAGTCTGTTTAACGTCTTTATCCAGCTGGTCTCCATGGGAGTCATATGCTTTGTGCAGCCCAGCAGGGTCCACTTACAAGACAGAGTCAGCAAGAACAAGAGATGGGATGTCAGAGATCTGAACTTTCACCTTCCCCAGATGCCCCAGGAGAAGCAGGACAGAGAAAACTCTTTTTCAAAAAGATTTGTTTAAATACTTGCAATTGCGTAGCTGGAGCCTTCTGTTTTGGATGGTTAAGACAAAAAATCCTGCATATTGTCAGGGTGTTAGACTAGATGACCCTTTTTTCCCCTTGAGTCTATGATTATGGACAGTTTCAGAGAGAGCACTGGGGAGATGGACAATCCAAGAAGAATTTACAGAGAGAAGAAAAGATGGGACACATCAGACATCATGGCTTCAGAGAAAGAATTGGGGGAAAAAACCTGAAACGCCCCCCACATCTTTATATGAGCAAATACAGAGCTTGAGTCAAACTATTGTATCCAAGTCCCTGGTAATTATTTGAAATAGTTATGAGCCTACAGTGACATTTCTATCTCTATTACCCCATCCTCTCCGCATTTTAATGAACTCTGGGTACCAGTCTTATTGATTTCAACACTATATAAACCTCTCCTTCAAATCCTTTAATGAGATCCCAGTCAGATTATTTTCAGTTAGGGTAAAGTTGATAGAAGGCATTCTCCTCCAAAACATAATTCTTAATATAGGCCCTGATCCAGCAAAGCATTTATCATGTGCTTAACTTCCAGAGCATGGGTAGTCCTGTTGAAATCAGTTGGACAATTCATGGGCTTAACGCTCAGCACATGCTTAAATGCTTTGCTGGATGAGAGCCATAATATTTGACTTTGATGCTGAAAGTTAGATTTCTCACTAAATGTGTATGGTTCTCTCTAGGTCTTCCAAGTGCTTAATGTCAAGTAACTTGAAGAATTGTTTTCCCCATAGCAATAGCCCATTATGAACGCTGGCCAGGCTTGGTTTATAAATACAGCCTCAAATCCTTAGCAGTGTTCAGATTTGGAAAGACTTTGCAAAGCTATGGTTTTTAAAGCTGCATCTAGATTTTCCATTTTTGGATATTAATAGTCTAGTCAGAGCCATTGAACAGGATGTGGCAGAGCAAGTTCAGAGGTGACAGGTAAGGAGATGTAAGTGACATGTTGGTAAGTGGGTGTAAATCTGATGAAGACAACTTGCATTTAATATAACTTGCACGCTGACATGACTGGAAGAAGCTACACCAACTTCGACTGCCTTAGAGCCATTGAAAATAATTTCTGATGGTGGCATTATATGTTGTTCATTCCCACAGTTTACTAGCTCCTTTAACTTATCAGTCAAACCTTTAATTTTCATTTCTGCCTTTTAGCCCCATCACTCATCACTGCTCTATTCCCTAAGGGAAAGGCAAAGACTCTTGTCTACCCTGTGGTCATTTATTAAATTACAGCCTTTTGCAACCCAAGGGCGGGAGGGAGGAGGAGGGGAGGGCAACAAGGTAATCAATCACATCCTTCCGCTGCAGTGACAAGTCACATTTCAGCTGTTTGTGACACAGCTGCATTAGATTAATTATGCCCATTTTCTATCATTTCAAGGAGTTAATGTGAAAACATTTTTCACCCCAGAGGGCACAGTATGAATCTAATATTAGAGAGCTTAAGCCAGCTTTCAAAAGCAGATATCATTGCCAACTCACTGTCCTCCTTCTCTCTGTCTCTCACCCTTGCCCCCCAGTACTGTACCCATAGTTCACAATTGTGGTGTGCTTCCCAAGTTTGTCTTTTCATATGTCAACATCAGCAGTTGTTAAGATCAGGCCACTTTTACTTAGGTGCTCAAAAGCAGATACTCAGGTTTGTAAAGTATAGAGTTAAACACTATTTTATTAGTATTAATTATATAGCACACTTTGGGTATGTCTACACTGGCAATTTAGGTCGACTTAAGTAGCCTTAAGTCGACCTAAATTACCCCTCGTCCACTCTAGGCTTTCATTAAGTCGACTTAAGAAATTCCTTAAGTCGACTTAATGAAAACTTAAGTCAATTTAGTAAGAACTGCTGGTTAGGTGGACCTAACCCTTAAATCGACTCCTTAGGTCGACTTAAGCACAGTGTGGACATGGATTAAGCCTCGAGTCGACTTTATTAAGTTGACTTAAGGGCAGTTAGGTCGACTTACTAAGTCCACGTTCAGGGTAACCACTTTGTTAAGTCGACTTAATCAGGTCAACTTTAAGTCGACTTAAAGTCGGCCTAATTAAGTAAGTCGACCTAACTTTTTCTAGTGTAGACATAGCCATTGACACCTATTAGATTTCAACTTTGGTAAGAGTAGCCAAACAACAGGGTCTTAGAAAAACAAACTTTTTTAGACCACTTGTTTGTACTTGTCTTAGGAACACAGCTCATATAAAGCATTTGGTTCCCACTTAGCTTCTTCATTTTTCCTAGTTTTACAGCTGGTCTGAACTGAAGCATGAAGAGGTCAAGTGATTTGCTCCAGGTCTCAATGAGTCAGTGGTGTAGCAGGGGTGGCCAGCCAGGATCTTCATCACTACCACTACTTTTGCCTTAGTCATTAGACCACACAACCTCCTAGATGAATTCCTTTTGAAAATCCCACCCTAAGTGTTGGCCTAACTCTGCTCCTGTTGAAGTCACAGGGAGAACTTTTGGATTTCACACACATAATGTATATACATATTTAATACTGTATCCAGTGTTTTGAGGGATGATATTTAATGAGCAACGTTAAAAACAGAGATATTTTATGAGAGTCAGATGTTTGATGGAGTAATGTTATAAGAGCAGTCCCTTGGAATGTATCTAGAAAGGAAGAATCAGTATTAGTGGTGTGGTTTTGTGTGCATTGCTTCATTTAAGCAGGGCCGGTTTAACCGGCCCAGGGACCCTGGGTGACCCCCACTATGGGACCCCCCTGCCTGTGCCCCCCAAGCACAAGGCTCCCTGTTGCTGGGTGGGCCCAACGGCCAGAGGGCACTCCTGCCTAGGCCCCATTCTGGCCAGTCTGCCCAGGAGGTGGGAGAGCTGGCTGGCACAGCATGAGGGCCTCTGACACAGCCTCGTAGCCATGCTAGAGCGGTGGTGGGTGGGCGGCCTCGCCGTGTGCCAGACAGCCCCGACCCCCCAGCGGAGCGAACAAGGGCTGGCCTGCCCCGCCCCCAGGGCCAGGCCAGCCAGCCAAGGGATGGGGCAGAGCATAGAGCCCAGCCTCTGGCTCCTGGCTCTCCAACCCCCAGCCCCGGCCGGGAAGGAGTGCTCTCAGCACTTCTGCCCTGCTGGCACTAAGCCGGGTGGGTGCTGGATTATCACAGGGGTTCAGCCCAGAGCCCCCTTTTTGGCTGGGGCTTGGCGCTTAAGCCCCTAAAGCTCCTTGGATAATCCAGCCTTGCATTTAAGATTTGTCAGATCAAAGGACTCTGTTTATTATAATTTAGCTGACAGTCTCAGGGCCTATGTAAATTAGGAGAGATTGTAAAGATTTTTATTTAAAATTAGTGTCAAGGAACAGAAACATTACTATGCAACACCGATATAATGAAAACAATGAATACAAAAACCAAATGCGCTTCAAACAACCCAAAGGCTGATATTTGTCTTTCTAGACTGTCTAGAATTACCACGAACGTCCAGCTCTGCAAGACTTGATGTTTGTTCATCAATACCCCAATCTGGCATGCATGGAAACATATTTAACTCTGCTCACTTGATTAGCTCCATTTACTTCAATAGGATTTCGTATGTATGCCCGTTTCAACATGCCCCTTAAATGTTTGCAAGATCGGTGACTCTAATCCACTTTTCTGCTTGACTCTGACTCAGGTATGAACGATTTGCCCAGCTAAAAGAATTGGAGCTGTGCAGAGCGTCAAAAGTAAGGACCCAGTATTGTCCAGGAAAAAAACCTGAAAACAAACAAAACAAAACACCCAGTGAGGGATTGTGCAAAAGGAGCTAGACTAGTCAAAAGTCAAATCTGGGGTATTCAGAAGAGCTGGAGAGGTGTATCTCTCTCTCTCTCTCTCTCTCTCTCTGGGAGATTGGAGAGAGTATAGCAGTCCCAGTGAGACAACCAAGACACACAGTTGGATTTCAGTACTGGGAGGGGAAGGAGACAGAAACGATGTCCACAGAGATTCAGCAAAAGTCTGGATGTGAAGACAGAAGGAAAATGAGGAGTGTGGAATATTGAGGGCTGTGCTGGAATCACAAGCTATTGCTTTAGGAGTGGGTAGGCATGTTTCTGGTTCTGTTGCAGGCAAGGGCTCTGTGGCAAAGTGTGTGATTAGACTCAGTCTGGAAAGAGCCATCTGACAGCAATGTGGGGTGAGTTGTACCTCACTACCATACAGAGTGACCTTCTCTGGCTCTATTTGAGTTCTTGTGTATTAACGTACTGAACCTGCATTATTCTGTAATCTTCCAACCAGAGAAGATATAGAATCATAGGGATGGAAGGGACCTCATGAGTTCATCTAGTCCAACCCCCTGCTAAAAAGCAGGACCACGCCCACTAAATTACCCCAGCCAGGGTTTTGTCTAACCGGGTCTTAAATATCTCCAAAGATGGAGATTCTACCACCTCCCTAGGTAGCCCATTTCAATGCTTCACCACACTCCTAGTGAGAAAATTTTTCCTCATATCCAACCTCAACCTCCCCAGCTGTAATTTGAAACCATTGCTCCTTGTTCTGTCCTCTGTTACCATCAAGAACAGCCTAGCTCCCTCCTCTTTGGAGCACCCCTTCAAGTAGTTGAAGGTTGCTATCAAATCTCCCCTCAGTCTTCTCTTCTGTAGACTAAATAAGCCTAGTTCCTTCAGTCTCTCCTCATAAGTCATGTGCCCCATCCCCCTAATCATTTTTGTTGCCCTCCACTGGACTCTTTCTAATTTGTCCACATCCTTTCTGTAGTGGGGAGCCCAAAACTGGACACAGTATTCCAGATGCGGCCTGACCAGTGTCGAATAGAGGGGAATTATCACATCCCTCGATCTGCTGGCAATACTCCTACTGATGCAGCCTAATATGCCATTGGCCTTTTTGGCAATAAGGGCACAATGTTGGCGCATATTCATCTTCCCATCCACCATAACCCCCAGGTCCTTTTCTACAGCGCTGCTATTTAGTTTTCTAGTTTATCTAGTTTTTCTGTGTGTATGCTGTAAGCCTGGCAGAGAGACACTGATGAGGATGCAACTACAGGAAGAGGAGACGGGGCAAAAAAGCCCAAACCCAAAACACAACAGGTTGCTCTTAGGGCAGGTGTACATGTACAGCAGCAAATTCGCCAATGTCAGCTCAAACTTCCTGATCAACTGAGTGGGTCTGTGAAGACCTGCTCAGTCGATTGGGAAGTCAGTCCCTGAAGACCACCTCCTCAAGTGGAGTAGTGCTGAGTTGACAGGAGGCCATTTCCCGTGGACTCAGTGCACTGCAGACACTGTGTTAAGTAGGTGGTGGAAAGTCGAAGGGAGATAGGCAAGTAACTTCGACTGCTGCCAAAAACTGCTTGCAGTGTAGACCAGGGCTGAGACAATGAGGTGCAGCTCATCCTCATATTGCTTTTAGCCTGCTCTTTCTAGACTGACATTGGTAATTTCACGCTTTTCCACAGAGCCCCTCCAGCCTGCAAACTGGACCTGAACACTGGATTTGCTAATACTGTTGCAATTGCAAGCTGTCACTTTAAGAGAGTTCTCGGTTCACCGCAAGGAATACTCCTCTAAAGATAAAAGTACTAGTGGTACAAAGCTAGTAAGAGCTCTGGAGTCAGATGGGACTAGAGAGGACTGGGAATCACAGAGATGCAAGTTTTGAAAGCAGAGCCAGTGACACACTGTTTCCCTCCAGCACTGGGAGAGAGAGAGAGAGATCCTCTACAACTCTGGATGCTAGGAAATTGCTTGGAGCAACGGCTAGGACCATCATGTAGGCAGAGTCCCTGCTTAAATGTTCAGGGCACAATAGGCAGCAACTTAAATAGTTTGAGAATTTCAGGCCCAAATGACGGGCAGCTCCCCTCTTTCCCTGAGAATCATTTTACCATAAATGGGCGTCTCCAATGTTCTCAATGTGTGGATGCACAGCAAACTCTTCAAAGCCTGCGACCATCCCATGAATGCTTCCCCACCCATCATCTCAGCCATGATCTCACATCCCCTCCAACAGCCTTAGCATTAAGTGGATTGATACATGTGTGGTTACCATTGAATTAAAAGTCTGTCTTTGATCTCATGAGTAAGCGAACATTTACTAAGCTTTAAAAATCAAATTATTTTCCATTCCAAATCCCACTGTCTCCTTTTTTATTTTATTTTAGCTGCCACCCCCTTGCATCTGTCTAGCCCAGTCTCCCCTAATTCCTCTGCCCCTCTTTGCCTTTCCCTAAAACAACCTTGATAAGGAAGATCTTGGTTCCTATCCACCAGCAGCTTATGGGCTCATTTTCCAGTAAAAGATCTATTCTAGGGTATGTTTTCACTGCAGAGTTAGCGTGGGTTAGCTTACCCTCCATAGAGCACCTCCACTCGAAAGCTCTCCCTGTGTCAGACCTGGGTCCACAGAGATTCTGTACTAGCCCACATGGTTCTGGTGGGATATTCCATGGTTCTTACCAAGTGTATTACACTGAGTTGCTCTGTGAATTCATTTTCAGGGTGCTTTATGCTCTCTCCTTTCTATTTCTCCTAGCATGGAGCAGAAGTCTGTGGCAGTGACAGAAGAACATCATCTCCCAAGTGAAGTTATTCTTAATTGGATACTTCTATGCTGCAAAACCAATCAACTAACAACCTCCTCCCTCCCCAACCACTCTGGCAGCAAATGTCAGCCCCCTTGTGAACTGATTGGGGCTCATGCTATGGAGCTAAAAAGAGCCGTGTAGACATTCCTGCTTGGGGAGGGGCAGAATTTGAAACCCATTCAGGGAAGACAGTTTCTCCTCCCTTTCCCCTCCTGAGACCCAGGCTCTGAGACGTGCTGTGCCTTTTTTTTTTTTTGCAGTGGGGACGGAAGGCAGCATAGATGTAACCGTTAATGCAGACAGTTCTGAAGATCATAGGAAACAGCCTTTGGCATCAAGAGCTTTTAATGAGACGGTCATGAAAGAGTTGAGTCTGCCAGCCTCAGAGTAATTTGTAGTATACCCAACTGACTTCTGCCTCTCCATGGCTTTCCTGGCCACTAAACATATAGGTTCTATATTGGATGGGTTTTCCCACATTATGGGTTTTACTGGTATCAAACTAAAGCTTTACCAGAAGGCTGGGGTCAGCTTCTGGCCAACTGGCAGCATGGGAGGGTTCTTAGGCAGAGGTTTTGTTCAAATGCCAAGAAAGTACTGCAAAAAAGAATGGAGGGGAGTAGGTAGACTAGAAAAAACAGCCCAGCTGGAATCATGGGATAAATGTGAAGGATTACTTGCACTTTGGTTTGAAAAGGTTGTGCTCACTGCAACATAGGTAGTTTGCCAATTTAGGCTGAAGTGAACCCCAATCCCATACCCACTACCCTAGCCCACGCTTAGAGTACCCTGAAGCCAGGGATAGAGGGGTTTTTGTGTGGACAGGAGGATTGGGGCAATATCTCTGCAGTAATGCCAAACCTTTAGTCTATTCCTGCTGCTAGCTGTTATGGACTCCTCTTCGTCATATTGTGGCGGCATCGCCAAGTGAATGCTATCCAATATTTGTGTGGTTCCCCAACACTGCTATGCAAGGGCCTCAGACATTAATGAATTCATCCTCACAACACTCCTCTTACAGGGAGGAAGCTAGAGCAGACTAAGGCCTTGTACACACGATCACTTTATCGCGCATTAACAATCATTACCGCGCGATACTAACAACAGTGTACACACGTGCAATAGGGCTGTTGCGCGTTAACTGCCTTGTTGTAGCGCAATATAAAAACCACCTCGACGAGGTTGGTAGCAGTTAACGCGGAACAGCTGTTGCGCCTTTCCACTCGTGTGTACACTTACCGCGCAATGATTGGCCTACGAAGTGTCCCAGCATTCCAAAGTCATCCTCTCTGGTCTTCCTCCCACCCGCTCTGTGGCCGTGACGAAACAGTCCCCGCCCTGATCAGATTCCCGGGATTTTCGAATTTCTCGTCTGTTTCACTTCCTGTTCTCTTCTTCATGGAGTGGAGTGCAGCTCCGATCTTCAGTAGCAATGGCGGCCCGTCGTGGAAGACGCGGACCCCTTTGGAGCACGGCAGAGGTGCTGGACCTGATCAGCATCTGGGGAGAGTCCGCTGTGCAGGCGCAGCTACGCGGCAGCAGGTGAAATTATGATACATTTGGCATAATTTCTCGGGCCATGTCAGAGAGAGGTTATGAGAGAGACACTGTGCAGTGCAGATCAAAGGTGAAGGAGCTAAGAATAACCTATCACCGAGCGAAGGAGGCAAACCGCCGTTCAGGATCAGCGCCTGCCACATGCAGGTACTATAAGGAGATCGAAGCCATCCTCAGAGGGGACCCCACAACCACTGCAAAGAGTCCCGTGGACACATTGGCCCCCCCTCATCCAGTGAATGCCAGACCCGAGCAGGATGAGGACGTGATCGATGAGGAGGAGGAGATGGAGGATGACCTGGAGGAGAGCACAACAGCATGTAGCCAGGAGCTCTTCTGCACCCCCGCTGAGATGTCCACCCGCAGCTACACCCACCTGTAACCCCCCCCCCTTTTAGGTTTTAATAAAAACAGTAACAAATAATTTGAAGAGTGGCTTTATTTGTACACATTGAAAATCTCATAAGGTGCACCTGATGCGTCCTTGAAGTTAACTAGGGGAGGGCATCATTGAAATGGTCCCTGAGTGCCTCCCTTATGCGAGCAGCTTCTCCTTGGGCCCCCCTAATACTCCTAGTGGATGGCTGTTCGTATGCTTCCTCGAGGTGCTGTGCCTCCATAGCCCACCCCGGGGAAAACTTTTCTCCCCTACTTTCACAAATGTTATGAAGGACACAGCATGACGCAATCACAGCAGGGATGTTGTCCTCCGCCAAGTCCATCCTCCCATACAAACAGTGCCAGCGCCCTTTTAAACGGCGGAAGGCACACTCCACAGTCATTCTGCAGTGGCTCAATCTGTAATTGAACCGCTCCTTGCTGCGATCTAGGTTCCCGGTGTACGGCTTCATGAACCATGGCATCAGTGGGTATGCTGGGTCTCCGAGGATGACTATGGGCATCTCCACATCCGCCACTGTAATTTTTTGATCAGGGAAGAAGGTACCCCCTTGCAGCTTCCGGTACAGGCCAGTGTTCCTGAAAATGCGGGCATCGTGCACCTTTCCCGACCACCCAGCATTGGTGTCCGTAAAACGCCCCTTGTGATCCATGAGTGCTTGCAGCACCATGGAGAAGTAGCCCTTCCTGTTGATGTACTCGGTCGTGAGATGGTCTGGAGCCAAAATAGGGATGTGTGTGCCGTCTATGGCTCCCCCGCAGTTAGGGAATCCCATGGCAGCAAAGCCGTCCACAATCTCACGAACATTGCCCAATGTCACTGTCCTCCATAGCAGAATGCGATTGATGGCTCGGCAGACTTGTGAGAGGGCTAATCCGACGGTGGACCTCCCGACTCCAAACTGGTTTGCTACCGACCGGTAGCAGTCGGGAGTCGCCATCTTCCAGACAGCTATCACAACATGCTTCTCCACGGTTAGGGCGGACCTCATGTTGGTGTCTTTGCGTCGCAGGGCAGGTGCCAACTCTGAGCACAGTTCCAGAAAGGTTGCTTTCCACATTTGAAAGTTCTGTACCCACTGCTCGTCATCCCACAGCTGCATAACAATGCGATCCCAGGACTCGGTGCTCGTCTCTCGCAACCAGAAATGGCGTTGCACAGTGTGCAGATGATCAGTAAAGGAGCTGAGCAACACGATGCTGTTGCTCTGCATGGCATCGATCAGCCCCTGCTCCTCAGCGTCCTCGTCTGACTCGGAGCTCATTGCGTACTGAGCAACCAGCCACTGAAGGCGACAGTGGAGATCAGAGCAGGATCCATGCTGTCGCGGTTGTGATTGCTCGCAAGTGGTGCGGTGCATCACTGCACTGTTGAAAATAGGCACGAGTTGCTATTGGCAACGAGGAAGACGCAAGGGGAACACAGTGCACCACAGGAAAATGAGAGTTTACCCATGGCGCTTTGCGTTCCTTTCCTTCATCCCATGATTCCAAGCGCCGATTCAGGGAAAATTGAACTGTGGGATAGGTGCCCAGAATTCATTGCACTACTCTGCGATATTGCAAAGAATTCTGTTGCGTTGCAAGGAGAGACGTGTGTACGCGCTCTCCCGCAATAAAGGTCACGTGTTTTTTATAGAGCGCTTGCCATGTTGTGCTTTAATCTGATCGTGTGTACATAGCCTAAGTGAGCACAGGAAACGTGACACAACCACGAATTAAACCCAGGTCTCACAAGACCCAGTTGTAAGTACAAGACCATCTTTCCATCTCTCCTAAAATTGCTCCTCTCCTCCTCCACAGTGCGTCTACAGCCAGCCAGACTCCAAATCTGTACAATTCGCAGTAAAAGAGGAGTAGCACCTGGTGCTCTCGGGACCACAAATTGAGAATTGTTGCTACAAAAGAAGCCAGGCAAAAGTCACTGTTCTGAGAAGACTTGTATTACTGGCTCTGTGGTGAGGAGCTTTTTGGGTTCCTTTAATGCTCTGACTCTGCAGGGGGTGAAGAATGATCAGATGGACAGAAAGAATCTGTAGAAAGATTAGAAGAATGTCCCCACTGATAGCTGTGCCCTGGGTTGGGAAGCAATGAGGTTGCATTGTTGCTGAAGCAACTCCGCCTCAGAGTAGAAGGGTCTGTGTCTAGCTTTTAATAAATCAGCTATTGCTGGGATATCTAGTGGTCCAAGTGCAGGGAGGTGGTCAGGAGAGGAAGGCGGATCTAGAGTTAGAACAGGAGCCTTGGCGTTGGAAGACCTGCATTCAATTTCCTGCTCTACACACAATTTTTCTGTGTATCCTCTATGTGCCTTAGTTCTCCCATCTTTAAAATAGGGGTTTAGCATTTCCCCTCTCAGTCACAGGGATGATATGAGGATAAATATGTTAAGAATGGTGAGGCATTCAGATATTATGTAACTGGGGCCATAAAAGTAACTTGGGCCTAATCTACACTGCTACGCTGGGTTGCCAGGAGATACACAAGTTATGTAATGTTGAATGAGAATCTCCCATCAATTTATTTACCCTCCCTTACTGTGGTGTCTTCACTCAGCTGTGTTCTCCGTTCGATGCAGTTTTATTTTTTGGGGGGTAGGGGTGAGGTGGATTTACTGTGTCAAATGGAGAGCACTTCTGGGATCTATTGAGCAGGTGTCCACTGGTTGCTCACTCAATCCCACTGCCTCAATTTGTGGAACAATTTCAGTGTAAAGAAGCCCTAAGACCGACTGACTTTATTAGACGGGACTTCAAAATGCATGGAGGTGGAGAATCAGAGCCATATTTCCATCATTTTGTTTCCAAAACTTGGGCACATATAGAAAGTCAAACAGATTAGTAACAACTGCTACTGCAAATACATAATGCATGCATTCAGGTAGATAGGGGATCAAACAGTCTGAACTCTGAAATGCAGGGTTTGTCCCAAACACTACGCTGGTGAGATGTCTGAAGGGCTAAAGGTTGAGCTGATAGAGACTGAAATAAAAACCAGAACAGTAATTTTAAATTAGTAAAGAGTCAAGGGCTATGTCTATACTAGAAAAAGTTAGGTCGACTTTGTTAAGTTGACTTAATACGGTCGACTTTAAGTCGACTTAAAGCCGATCTTATTAAGTTGACTTAAGGAATTTCTTAAGTCGACTTAATGAAAGTCTGGTGTAGACAGGGAGTAATTTAGGTCGACTTAACCCTCCTTAAGTCGACCTAAATTGCTAGTGTAGACATTGGTTCCAGAGACAAATATCTCCTACGAAGCATTACAGGTCATCTGAATTGGACATATGTTTAGGCACAATAAAAGCTGCAAGAACTGCCTGCCCTGAATGAGAATACTGATTCTTGCTACCCTCCAGTGGTGATTTGATACAACTGCAGGAGTTTTCTTTGGAAAAGGAGCACACAAGATGCTCATAAAAAGACCAAAATAAACTCAAGCAGCTTCTTATTAGCAGCCTCCAACTACAGCCATTCTTTTAAAATACATATTATTGCACTCTGGAAGGATATTCCACTATGAGGCTTTTCCTCTCGGTCTTCATGGAGTTGGGGCCCCCCCCCCCCCCCCGCTTCAAGTGAAGAACTATTCATTTTAAGCACACTGCATTCTGGGGTTGGTCAAAAGTAAGGGGGCAAGCCATGGTTATGTTCTGCAGGTGCCCAACATCCTATATACAGTGTAAATGCTACTCTTTGCTGCACCCAGACCAAGCAACAGATAGCTTCAACTAGATAGACTCAGTGCCCTCTGTGACACAGCTGCCCCACAGATGGTGGACACAAATGTGTCAGGATCATGAGTATGGGGTGGCTAGTGGGCATTTGGAGAGCATAACCCCCTGTAATTATTCTGCATTACTTGTGTTAATACTCAGAGGTTCCAGTCAGTGATAGGGCCCGCCTTTGGCCGGCCCTGTGGATTGTGCCCCAAAAAGTTTGCAAGCTAATCTGAAACATGATGCAGCATGAGACAGTGTGACAACAGGAGATAGCAATCAACAAAGCTGTCACACAGAATAGCTAATTGTGTAACTAAATGGCTCAGAGTCATTGGAAAGCTTTATTTTAAAATCAAGATACATGAGCGAATATCAGCTACTTTTGACTGCTCCCCAACCTGATCATCATTAGGTGGCTGACCACTCACACCAGAAGTGAGCCTTGCAGAAACGTTTGATGTAGTGGCTTTAGAGAGGAGTTTTAGGGTGGCAACCCCAGAAAGTGGACGTTTGTGTGGCAACAGCTGTGGGAAGAGTTGACAAGTTCCAGGTTACCAGCACTGGTAGAGGTGAAGGCTCAGGGCATGAGGCAGCAAGTGACAGGAGTAAATAAGTAGGGAGGGGCATAGTCATGAGGAGCCTCTACAATGTTTACGTGAAATAGCATTGTCTTTACTATGGTTTCCGCCTGGAGTTAATTAACGTGAGTTAAGTGCACACTGTTTCTCCTAGTGAAGACCCAGCCTCTGAGACTTAATATGGGACCAGATTTTTGCTTCATTTACACGGGTGTAAAATGGCAATATCTACATTGACTTTAGTGAGCCTATGTCATGTTAGGCCTGAAAAGGCCAAGCCATCTTGCAAGAACATGATCCAAATCTAACCTTTAAAAACATATTATAGGAAAACACAACGGTAGTTTTACATGTGTATTGTTAGTAGTTTCTTGATGATGTTTACATCAGTTTTGTCAGAGGTTAGGGAAGCAGTTCATTTTCTTTGCTATCTGTTACTATTGTTCTATTTGAAGAGGTCAAAAGGGAACATTAATATCTAGATGGACCTTTGACGTACCAACAGTGCTTATGCAGCTAGTTACCTGTGGTGTCTGAGAGGTGAAGGGTTTACTTCAAAGGGCAATATACATTACTATTCTCCATGCAAGAAAGTATCTGAAGCCAGGCTCCCCTTATCCTGGCAAATTCAAGGGGCAAATAATGAAGAGGACAGGAACTAATTTTAGTTAGTTTGAATTAGCTTAATTTGAACTAGAAAAAATTAGTTCGAACTAAGCAAGTGCCATTCATGGCACTTGCTTAGTTCGAATTAACGATCCCCATTCATTTCAATGGCTGGTTAGTTCAAACTAAGGAAGCCCTTAATTCAAACTAACTAAAGCCTAGTCTAGCCATGGCTTTAGTTAGTTTGAATTAAGCCTCCTTAATTCGAACTAACTTGCCAGTGTGGACATAGCCATAGAAACTGGAAGGAACCATCAGAGGTCACTGAGTACAGTCCCCTGCACTCATGGCAGGACCAAGTACCTTCTTAAACCATCCCTGGCAGGTGTTTGTCTAACCTGCTCTTAAAAACATCCAATGATGGAGATTCCTCAACCTGCCTAGGCAACTTATTGCAGTGGTTAATCACCCTGACAGTTTGGAATTTTTTCCTAATGTCCAACCTAAACCTCCCTTGCTATAATTTAAGCACATTGCTTCTTGTGCTATCACCAGTGGTTAAGGAGAACAATTTTTCTTCCTCCTCCTTGTGACAACCTTTTAGGTACCTGAAAACTGTTATGTCCCCTCGCAGTCTCCTCTTTTCGGGTATGTCTACACTAATAATTTAGGTCGACTTAAGGAGGCTTAAGTCAACCTAAATTACTCTCTGTCTACACCAGACTTTCATTAAGTCAACTTAAGAAATTCCTTAAGTCGACTTAATAAGAACCACCCATTAGGTCGACTTAATCCTTCAGTTGACTCCTTAAGTCAACATAAAGGTGGTTAGGTTGACTTAACAAAGAGGACTAAGTCGACTTAAAGTTACGTTGACTTAGTCCACTTTGTTAAGTTGACTTAAAGTCAACCTTATTAAGTCGACTTACCAAAGTCGACCTAATTTTTTCTCATGTAGACATATCCTTCCAGACTAAACAAACCCAGCTCTTTCAATCTTCCCTCATAAGTCAAGTGTTCCAGACCTTTAATCATTCTTGTTGCTCTTCTCTGGACTTTCTCCAATTTGTCCACATCTTTCCTAAAATGAGGTGCCCAGAACTGGACACAATACTCCAGTTGAGGCCTGATGAGTAGAGTGGAAGAATTACTTTTCGGGACTTACTTACACTACTCCTGTTAAGATATCCCAGAATGTTTTGCAACAGTGTTACACTGTCGACTAACATTTAGCTTGTGGTCCATTATGACACCCAGATCCCTTTCCACAGTACTCCTTCCTAGGCTGTCATTGCCCATTTTGTATGTGCACTTGTCTTTATTGAATTTCATTCTATTTACCTCAGACCCATTTCACCAGTTTTTCCAAATCATTTTGAATTTTGAGCCTATCCTCCAAAGCACTTGCAGCCCCTCCCAGTTTGGTATCATCGGCAAACTTTGTAAGTGTACTCTTCATGCCATCATCTAAATCACTGGTGAAAATATTGAACAGAACCAGACCTAGAACAAATCTCTGCAGTACCCTGTTCATTATGCACTTCCACTATGGCTGTACCACTGATAACTACTCTCTGAGGCTACGTCTACACTTAGGGATTTAGGTCGACTTTACTAAGTCAACTTTAATAAGTTGACTTTAATAAGTCAACTTTAAGTCAACCTTATTAAGTCGACTTAGAGAGTCCACACAGGACTCTTAAGTCAACTTAAACTTGGCCTTACTAAGTCAACTTAGAGAGTCTATACTAGACTCTCTAAGTCGACTAGTTAGGTCCAGGGGGAGGCGAGGCTCTCCCGGAGGCAGGAAGCCCAAGCGGTCTGGTGGAGAAGAGAGCATGGAGCTCCCTTCTGGCCCAGACTGCTTGGCTCCCTTCCAGCCAGGACGGCTCAGGGAAGCTGCCCGGCAGCTGGAGTGCAGCTCTCAGACAGAAAGGAGCCCCACGCTCCCTTCTCCCAGGGATCGCTCAGATCTCAGCTAGGAGGGAGCACGGGGCTCCCTTCGGCCAGGACCGCTCGGTCCTGGGGAGAAGGGAGCCAGGACGAGCCGTTATCGGCTTCCTGGGGAGAAGGGACTCCCTTTTCCCCCTGCCTTAAGTCGACTTAAGGCGTCCACACTGCTTAAGTCGACTTAAGCATTAAAGTCGACTTTATTCTAGGTTTTTTAAAGTCGACTTTAAATTTCCTTAAGTCGACTTAAGCAGCAGCTTAAGTCAATTTAAGGAATCGCCAGTGTGGACACAGAGTAAATTAAGTCGACTTAAGCCTGCTTAAGTTGACTTAATTTACTAGTGTAGATGCACCGAGAGGGTGCATTTACACTTGCAAGTTAGGTTGACTTAAGGAGGCTTAAGTCGACCTAAACAAAGCTACGTCCACACTGGGCTTTTCTTAAGTTGACTTAAGCACTTCCTTAAGTCGACTTAATAACACCTAATTTTAGGTCCACTTACGCCTTAAGTCGACTTCTTAAGTCGACTTAAAGACAGTATGGATGGGGATTAGCGTTAAATCGACTTAATAAGGTCGACAAGGGGCTATGTCTACACTAGAAAAGTTAAGTCGACTTTGTTAAGTTGACTTAACTTTTCTAGTGTAGACATAGCCTGAGAGCAGTTATCCAACGAGTTTTGCACCTATCTTATAGTAGCTCCATCCAGATTGTACTTCCCTAGTTTGTTAATGAGAAGATGATGCAAGATCATATCAAAAGCCTTACTGAAGTCTAGATATACCACGTCTACTGCTTCACCTCTATCCACAAGGCTTGTCAGAACAACCTAGATTACTAGGTAAACTTGGTACATGCAAACAATATTCATTTTAATACCACCAAAAGTAACTGCAGAAACAGAAAACACAGGCCCCGTTTACAGCATGGGGAATCAGTGATTCTGGAAAAGACTTGGGGCTAATCAGCTTAACATGATCCCTACTGCAGTGCTGTGGCCAAAAGGGCTAATGCAGCCTTTGGTGTCTCAACAGGAGAATCATATTACCTCTGTGTTTAGCCTTGCTCTGACAACTGCTTGGAATCCTGTGTCAAGTTCTGTTGCTTACAGTTCAAGAAAGATATTGATAAAGTGGAGAGGGTTCAGAGAAGAGCCACAAGTGTGATTAAATTATTAGAAAACATGCCTTCTAGTGATCGAGTTCCTTGAGTCTATTTAGCTTAACAGAGAGAAAGTTAAAGGGTGATGATTACAATTTGTAAGTACTTACATGGAAAATAAAAATTTGATAGTGGGCTTTCTAATCTAGGAGACAAAGGACTAACAGGATTCAATGGCTAGACAAATTCAAACTGGAAACAGAGGTGCAAGCTTTTAACCAGTGGTGGCAGTTAACAATTGAAACAATTTACCAAGGGCTGTGGTAGATTCTCCCTCCCTGGGAATTTCTGAACTCAGGATTGGGTGTTTCTGTAAAATACATGCTCTAGTTCAGACCAGAATTAAGTCATGCAGGGTGGTAAGGCTTAATGATCACATTGGTCCCTTCTGGTCTCAGAATCTATTAATCCAGCAAAGCACCTCCCAAGTACACGAGGAGTCCCGCTCCTTTGAAAACAGGCTCCTATTCCAACAAAGCAGAGGCATCAACCTTGCTGTGTAACACTGAACAAACTTGACCTGAGACTGCAGGTTGAAAACAAATGGTAAATTCTACTTTGTTTTAGAATACTGACCTTGAATTGTATCTGCCATTGTGTGCTCTGTTCAATTGGTTAGTTTTCTTTGTACAGTTCAATGCTTTTTTTTTTCCTTCAGGGGGTGGGTGTTGGGGGCAGAAAAGACCGACAACTGAATGGGAATGCTAAGATTGGGCTTACCATTTATACTTTTGTTCAGAGAAAGGCTCTGGCCTGCCTAAAACTTTATCAGCCCTCCTCTGCCAAAAAACGGAGTAATATATTGTTAATGGTTTCAGTCATGAATTACATATAATCCCTAGTAGGAGAGAAAAAGCTTTTTATGTGGCATTAACTGCCTAAGATATCTAGATCCTTTCAACACTGAACTACTTACTGAAGCATGACTAGGAGTTCATTCTCAGTGACTGTTTCACATGTGGATTCTGCCAAGGGTGTACAATATTGTCAGTTGTTATGGTGATTTTATGAAGGCCCTCATCTCCAAGGTAATGGAAGCGATCACCAGCTGAAAAATACTAGTAACTTTCAGTCACTCCCAAACAGGGCCAGATTTGATCTAATGATAAAACACTGTATCCCACTATTACTATTCTGAGTCCTCCAGCGTCCCCACTCCAATATTTCAGTAGAAACTCAGTTATGAATTATTCAATTATATAGCACCAATGGCAAGTCAGGCACTTTACAGACATGAAGATAGTCTTTTGCCCAGATACTACAATTTAACTTCACTTAAAAATTCCCTTTAGTTCAAACAAGATGACGGAAATGAAAGAGAAAGTTCAGCTGCTCCAAAAAGAGAGAGTCTAATGTACCAAAAATTTAAGTTTGCTTCATCAGTCTAAAATTTTAAAAATGGGGGAAAGCCTAACTTCCAATTTAGGTGCCTAAATAAGTGACTTGACCTTCAAAAGCATTAAGCACCTCTCACCAAAGTCACTAGTTGCTGCTCAGTGTGTTAGGAAAACAGGTCCCTTACTTAATCACCTAAACTGGAAGTTTAAAAGCCTAGCTTGTGGCATGCATTTTGAACTTTTTTTAAAATAAAGAAAAAAATAGCTTTTAAAATGAACACTGTTACAAGATTTTCATCCTGGTCCTCCTTGCTCTTTAGAGAGTTGATCTAAAGCCCTTTGAAGCTATTGGGAACATTTCCATCGACTTTGATAGGTTTTAGATCAGGTCTTAATTTTGTGTTACCTAAAATATTTAAAAAAAAACCCAAAAAACTTAGTTTCACCTTTGCATGAACTTTGTGGTTTCTGACAAACCAAAGACAGTAATTTATTTTAGTTATACTCCAGGAAGAGAAGACACTACAGTGAAAGGAATGGTTACAGGCTATATTACTGTGCTGGAAGAGAGTCCAGAATCCTAAACACTCACCTTGGAAGTCTGAAAGGGTCAAATTTTGCAATGTTTTCTGGCTGTGTGCAGTCCTCTCCCCACAACATTTCTTTACAGCCAGGGTTGTTGACAGCAGCATTTGAAGTTAGCCTGCATTGCTTCCATCCCTCTCAGCACATCTCATCGTCTGCTCCTCATCATCCAGATCAAAAGAGCACACACAATGATGTCAGCATACTGTGGGTGGCCTGGTGACCTGCCAATCCCACCCATGTGTGGGCACTGCTCTGCAGTAATGAGATGGGAGTCAAAGAACAGGAGGGGCTGACATGTCTTTAAGTGTGTCAAGCCACAAAATATTATAAATGCAGGGTGTGAACAGAGTGGTGCTTTTTATTCTTTCCCATTTTCTGACAGAACTCTCTCTTCCTGCCGCCAGCATTATCCATGTCTCCTCCCCAGTTGTGTGAGCTTGTGTAACTCTAGAAACTTGTAACTTCTTCTTCAACTATTTCTTATTAGTCTACTACCACAGCCTGCCCCACTGGTGAGAAATGCAGCACGTCTTCTGAATCACAGCTACTGATGATCCAGACAGCTCGGCGAAACACACACTGTATGATGGGAGAAGACTAAAAGGGCTGCATCCTCCTTCTTTATGGGAGGATTCAGGTTCTGGGGCTTTGGCCATTCAGCCTAAGTATGTTTAACAGTAAAAGGCTTTCCCCTGCCCGTCCAGGGTGCATCTTTGCAAGGAAAAATGGTGTCTTCTTGCTCAAGTTAAGTCATTGAAGGCAAAAGTCTAATGAAGACAAGGCAATGTCTAGTTTCTGCATGAGTTAGCAAGTCAAAGTAAACACTGGGCTCCCCCATCACCTTTAACCGCATGGTTCGGCTTGTGTTGTATTGTATGCTCCTATATAGCTGTCTATAGCTCCTCTCCTTTCACACTTCATCAGCGCAATCAAAGAAATTACTTCCTCCCTATAATCCCCTCGGTAGGTTTGTTCCCTACAGGGCTCCATGGTCTCAGTTGTTCTGTCCTGTTTGGTCAGAAGCAATGCAATGCAATGCAACACAATGTTTTAGATCTATTGGGAACCCTTTGGTTAGCCTGATCCCATATTTACAATCAGCCTCATATCCCAATTTTGTATCTACTGAAATATAAACCATAGCTGGATCCATGACTTATTGACAGATATTTTGGTATCTTCGAGTTTCCTGCTCTACCTTCATGTAGGTGGGGATATCAGCCCATCTCTAGGAAAGCACCAGTAAGGGTTTAGGATGTTCCCAGGAATCCCAAGGACTTGGGCCACAGCAGGGAGGTTGATAGAAGTGGCAGCACTGTTCTTATTGCAGTCTCAGTGCAGCTACTCCATGAAACAATTTTCAGCCTTGGTCTAAGTTACTATGCCCTGTGAAAAGTGGTTCTCTGAATGAGAAACTTCATTTGGTACAGCTTTATCAAAAGCTGTCTAACTGTACAAGGAACATGCACAGATACAGCCAACCGATTCCCTAGGTCAACATTCACACAACTGTGTATTGTTGGAGATGTGATACATGTACTACCATTTGATTTAGCTGTCACTCTCTATCACAAAGTCCCTATTCTCCAGTATCACTGCTTCAGTTTCCTTTCTTGTTCATGGCCTCCTTCAGTGGAGATTTTAGCGCATTTGGCATGAGTCCACCCCTTTCCCACCTACCACAAAATTCTCAAAAACTTAAATAAGTTCACCTTTCTTTTCCTTCTATCCCACTTTCCCCTTGATCTAGGGATCTCTGTACTACTTCATCAGGTGGCCCCACAGCCGGAGGCAGAGGTATGACCACTGTCTACTTCAAGTCATGGATCTGTGTCTCTAATCTGTGTGCAGTGGTCTGCCCACAAGCCGCAAACTGCCCTGCTCCACTGTTTCTTCCAGAGGCAGTCAGTCACACCTTCTTGTCTGGCCATGCACAAATCCCTCTCCTGGGATCACCTGTAGTCCACCTGCAGGCCTTCCCACAGGCCCTTCTGCCTTTGCCCTGCCTGAGCTACCTCCCTCAAAACCCTCAAAATCAAGATTAAAGCTAATCTCTGGCTACAGGGACCTAAATCTGAATTGTAGAGTTTGACCTCAGGGCTATGCCACTTGCAGGTCTAATTACAGCTCCATTTTTTTCAAATGTACTGCTCTGACAGTGGAGACACAGGCGGTAGAAGGTTGAGGTAAGCAGAATTATGTCAAACTTCACTGTCAGTGAGGACCAGGGCTGGGTCTCCAGCAAGTCAGATGAAGATAATCAGAATCTCTAATGCTCTCAGTATGGCCTTTATATTCTGTTTAACACCAGAGGCCTGGATTTTTAAAAATGGAAAACTAAAGTTAGTCCCCAAGGGCCATGTTTAAGCCCATAAATTAGTGGCCTGATTTTCAAAGATACCAAGCACCAAATAGTGTTTATTAGCTTTTTTTTTTTTTTAGTAGCTTCTGAATGCTCAGTGCTCGGGGTGGGGGTGGGAGAATAGGGTAGAAGAAAATCAGGTCACTTTCTTAGCCTCCTAAATACAAGCTTTTGGGGCCATTTTTGACATTTTAGCCAGACCATATAACCACTTATAATCATAACCTCCCTCTACATCCAATAAACAAGTTTTAATTTTTTTTTCTTCCAGAGGTAGTCACTATAAATGTATATTGGTATAACTGCACTGCTTAGGGGTGTGAAGGATCCACATCCCAGTGACAGTTACACAGGGCGTTAGGTCTGTATTGATAGTGCTGTGTTGACAGAGGGGCTTTTCCTGTTGACATACTTATCGCCTCTCGCAGAGGTGGTCTAGCTATGAGGACAGGAGAAGCTTTCCTGGCAGCACAGTAACATCTACACTGAAGTACGTCTTTTTGATTGGTTTTAATGCTATGATTTTCCCAGTGTAATTGCTCCATCACATTTCTCCTATTGTCTAGAACAACAAGGAAGCAACTGCTAAAACAATACAAATACAGACACCATTTTAAGTTTTAGTCTTGAAGTTTGTTTTGCTATATGGCAGACTGATTTGTGAACAAGTTCTTAGCAAAACATATGGAGTATAATTAAGTTGTGAGGTCAAGCTGGTCAGAAAAAAAAATTTAGATGGAGCTCCTTTTTGTTAGAAAATGCAGTTCCCTCAAAACTGACATGCGTCTTGAAATTGTCAGTCTCTTGGAAATTTAGTTTCAGAGAAAGAAAAAAAAAATGTCCTGAAAACATCAAAGCCTCCTGTGTTGACATTTTCAGAATAAAAAATGTTTCAAATTTGAATTTTGAAGTGACTTTTCATTTTGAATTGTTTTTATTTTGTAATATAGTATAATAGAATAAAAACGTTTTTAGAAATTGAGTTTCTATCTGAAAGAATTTCATAATTTTCAGGTTTTGTTCCAATTTGAAATGTAAAATTTCAAAATCCCTTTACAAAGTGGAATTTCTATCCTCTGCCCTGCTCTGTTACTAGGCATATTTTACCATATTCTGTGGAAATGCTTTTGTGGCTTGAACATGGCTTTCAAGCGAACATGCTTTGCTCAGACAAGTTATTGGGCTCAATATAGAGGTAACTGGGTGAAGTTTTGTGGCCTGCGTTACAAAGCTGGTCAGACTAGATCTTAAACGGTATCATTAGGCCTTAAAATCTAAGAATATATTTTAGGAGCAATGAATCAAGTACTTGGAACCGACTAATTTTTTCCAACTGAAAGTTCTATTTTCCTGGAACAATAATAGACACTGGGACACTAGGGCTATGTCTCCACTTGTAAAATTAAGTCGACTTAACAGGGTGGCTACACGTTAACTCGACTTAAGTCGACTTTGTTAAGTAGACATAGCCGTCCACACTGGCTTTAAGTCAACTTAATAAGGTCGACTTAGTGCTATTCCTCATCCACACTGGCTTTAAGTTGTCTTAAGATGTCAATCTTCAGAAGTGGTGTTATTAAGTCGACTTAAGCTGTTATTAAGTCGACTTAATGAAGCACTTAAGTCAGCTTAACAAAAGCCCAGTGTAGACACAACTTTGTGTAGGTCGACTTAAGTGTCCTTAAGTTGACCTAAGTCGCCAGTATAATTGCACCCTAGCAGGCTTAGACAAAAAAGTTATAGTTAAAGAGTTCTGTTGTCTTTTACATCTGGGATACTGGCCTTGCTTAATAAATAAAAACATTCCTTTTAGTAAAGTTTCACATTCAACCAGAAGATGTCAGTGTTAACACAAATAAAGTAGAACAGTCGTTTTTAAAAACAGAGCAGATCACGAAAGGAGACCTATTTAGCTTTACCTGAGAGCTAATACATTGAACGAAATCACGTCTATATTACATGACTTAGCAAGAAAAGGGTTGCTGAAGAATTAAAATAATTCAGTGTTGGAGAAAACCACTGAAGGACTTCTGCATTGGTGTTTTACTCTATGGGTAAGGTCAAAATGATTACTGTTGCATTTTCCAAACCAGCCATCAATTCTCCATTTGAGCTCACCGCCATTCAAATGACTACATGAAAATATTTCAGACAAGCCGAAAGATCACTAGCTCTGATCTGACCTAGGTTTTATGACTGAAAATTGGAAGCGTTTGACAGCTTTTTGGTGTCCTTTCTGAGTTAGTGATCTCAATGCTGTTGCTACTGGCTTGATATCCCCAACACATAAACCAGCTCAACAGCTGGCATTCTCATGAAGAGTTTCAGCAGTGATGCTGAGGTGTTAATGGAAAATGAATGGTTCTTTTAGCCCCTAGAGATGGTCCCTCCTGGTCCGGATGCAAGCGCACTGGTGGGGCAATTTGGGAAACTTGCACAGACTGTACTCGGTTTTTCAGCATTGTCAATCCAGCTAATTTCACAAGAGCAAGCAGATTTCTCTGATCAGAACAAGTTAGGTAGCCAAGGCTTTGTCCTGCTCCTATTCAAACCTATGGGCATTTTCTCATAATTGACTTGTATACTGCAGGAGCAAACCCCAGAAAGCTTTTCATACTCAATTCAATGAACACATTGTCTAGAAAGAAAGCAAACCCCTAAGTGGGAGTCATAGTGAAGCCTTTAGAAAGCAAGGATTCAAGAGCCTTTACAAGTTCACTAGGGTTCAAAGTGTTAGGAATTCCTCGATTGTATCTTTATTAGGGATTAAACTTCCCATAGGTCTGGCAGAGGCAGGAAGCACAGTATATAGCAGGGGTGGCCAAACTTACTGATCCCCACCCGCCAGGTTCCCTTCCCTGCTGGGCAGAATCCTCTAGCCCCACCACCTTGCCACAGGCCCAGGAGCGAAGTTTTGAGCTCCCACCCCAAATTGGTGGGTGGAGAATGGTGGGGGGAGGTGCACAGGGGATTTTTCAGGCTGCACTTGAACTTAAAAGGCATGCGGCTTGCGAGCCACAGTTTACCATATACTTTGTGTTCTTTGATTTGTTTAGGGTCAAATCCTCCCTTTAGGCATGTACCCACAATTCACAGACAAGTCAGTGGAAATCATATATAGCTGAGGAGAGAGAGGTACTTACATGGCTTCCACCACTGGAGTACTTGAAAGCATACATGTGATGTGTCCACATGCCAAGGCATAGGAAATATTGATCGGATTAGCTTTGGGTTGCCACCTATATTTTTATATAAATAAGTATTTCTATATAAAATATAGAAATTGTTCTTCAAAATTGTGGCATTCAGTACTTCAAGTATACTCAGCTAAAGGCCTATGAAAAACACACTATTTTAAAGTCTATTTTTGATGGTTAGCATCTGATTGACAAGGTCTATATCTTGCAAATTTTACCGGGGGCCCCAGGCGCTTGTGGCCCTTTTAACTGCCATGGGATGTACATTGATGGTGGGATCATGGAACTGTTCTCTTGGCTAAGGAGAGGGGAAGTGGGATGCGCACTTCACCTGTGCGATGGTTACTCATGATGGTTAAGAGCGAAGATGAACCTGACCCATAAGTCCACACCCAAACACCTTCAACACCTCAAACATTCAGCATGTTTGAATCCACACTATGTTTGGACCCATCTCTGCTGAAATTGCTAAATCTGTAATAAACAAGTTTTGCTGTCCTCCCTAATACATGCGGTACAAGGAAGGGTCTTAATAGTTCTTTGTATTACAGTAGGGCTTAAATGAAGCCAGACTTTCTAAGAAAGAGATTGAAAAATGGTGTTGTTTTAACAGTGTTGTGAGGAGGATATTGAATTGTTCAGAAAGAAATAATTTACTGAATATGCATCAGGCTCCTATGAAGCCCTTTGCATGTAGTCACACAGTAGGGTCTAATTTCAAGAGCTGAAATTTCCCCTAAAAATGAAGAGATGTATAATGCACTGTCATTTCCTCTACATATGTGTCTGCAGCATGCTACATCCTGGCATGATGCATTTGCACATTGTTGTGTTCTGAGCAATGAAATAAGCTTCTGACTTACTCACTCTTCTCAGATGCAGTCCAGCCTCTCATTTAAATAGTCTGATGCCTGCACAGCGGACATGCGCTGGGCCACCCCATCCCACCCCAAGGGCAGACCAGCCAGACTGGGAGTGAGGCAGGAGCGCTGCAGCTTGCTGCGGCCTGTGGCCCAGGCTCTTTCCCTGCAAGTGCCAGCACCTAGGTCACAGCAGGGCCAGGTCATAAGGGGCTAGAGGGGGTGCAGTCCAGGGCTCCCCTTCAGGCTGGGGCCCGGGACTGCAGCCCCTATAGCCCCTGCATTAATTTGGCCCTGTGCAGGCCACATCCTGCATGAAAGCTAAGCATAAATATGTTTAGGACCCCTTGGCTCAAAGAAAGAATGAGAAGCTTACAGATGCAGTTATGACTTACCTCAGATAGCCAGGAGGTATCAAATTTCACAAGCCCACCAGAAAACACACCCAAAGGGCTAGAAATAACAATAGGTGTGAAGAACAGACTGTCTGGAACAATCTGTAAAGGAAGAAGGTATATCAGTAATATGTCCTTAATATGCATGAGCCTGCCAGCTAATAGGAAAAGTAGACCTTGACAATTGGTGGCTGGAGGAGCAAAGTTTAACCTTGGAAGGAGGACCCATATTGCTTAGCGTGTGAAAAGGGCAAACAGTATTGCCAGGGTGTGTTCACCGACCACCCTTTCCTTGAGCTTCTTCTTTTGTTCGTTTGGATCTTTTGTTCTAAGCTGCTTAAGTATTATCAGCAGTCTTACTCAAGTTTATAATTCTTAGTGGTAGCTCTCCCTCCACCCATCTACTCCAGAGTTGAGGAACCAGACATCTTTCTTGACTGGGTGAGGAGGAAAGGGTGAAAGTATATTAATCCAAAGAGTACAATGGAAAATATAGCATATGTATCTTAGAATAAGACTGTAATACAATCATTATCCATTATGTTATCTATTTAATTTGATTTATCCATTTGTTCATTTGCCTTGAAGTACTTAGCTGCCTATTATTTTATGTTATCTTAACAAAATCTAGAAAATATACGTATTTGGTCATTAGCCTGATTATTCCTGTTGTGCACCTCTGGGTCCTCGTGAAAACTTCTGCAGCCTGATTCAGGGACTAGAGCCTCATTGACTTCTGATCCGATCCATTGGCAAATCTATAATAACCCTATTCAAATTATTAAACAACCAGAAGCCAGGCAACAGATGCTAAGGCTAGAAGTACAAGGCAGTAATTTCAGAGTAAAACCCTTACAAAAACATTCTAGGGTATATTTATTTATTTATTGAAACACCGCCACAACATTAAGAATGAGGAAATTAATGTCAAGTTACAAGAAACTCACATCTTAGAAACTATGGATATCTTAATGCTGCTCCTGCAGCAGCACCTTAAACAGCAGTATCACCACCTATCTTAGATGAGACTTTTCATGAGCAGATCGCAAAGCACGTTAGAAAGGAGGTGGTATTTCCCCTTTGAGCAGATGGGGAAACTGAGGCACAGAGCAGCAGAAGGATTTGCCCACAGTCACCCAGCTGGCCAGTAGCATAGCTGGGAAGAGAACACAGATTTCCTGAGTCCCATGCTTTATGCAGGAGGCCACATTGTCAGACTACCTTATCTATTGGAAGCAATTTCATCTTATCATTAATCGCAAACACAAGATGGTTTACCTTTACTTTCAGAGAATGAAATTCATCTCTGGGAAGAGGGCTAACCAAGATCTATGGATTATGAAGTCCTCAAAATAGTGCTCGCATAAGCTTTCTGATAACATTATGTACACAGATGAATTTCACCACAAATACTGTACTCACAACTCCTTTCAAAACCTATTGACGTCTACGGAAATCTTTCCATTGACTGCAGTGGGCTTTGGACTGGGCCCTCAGTTTGCACGTTATTGTGTCATTACTTTAGCACACTAATTGGTGTTACTCTGTACATCCAAATGTGTTGGTCACAGAAAAGGCATGTAGGAGGGTTTTGAAATGCGACTCTGGTTTACTACATTACAGACACTTGAGATAAACATAAGAAGGAAAACTGGCTTATATTAAGAAAAAGACCTACAGCCTTGATGCAAATTAATTTTCACTCTGTCATTATGACTCACGAGACAGCGTGACGATAACATTGCACAAAGAAGTCCATTAAAATAGTAGTAATTATTTCCATTGCTAATGGTTACTCTGGCTCAACAATATTTACAGGCTTTATTACACTGTCATAAAACAAACACCGCAGGGAATAAACATGACTATTTTACCAATATAATCAGATCCTTCTTTGTTTAGAAAATAAAATAGATTTTTTCCTATCCTTACATAGGAGATGTTAGGATGTCTAAAGAAGAAAGTCAGATTTTCAAATCAAGTTGAAAAAAAATTCTGGCTGTACTACTTGCAAACTTATTACTATTCTAGCAACACCTAATTGTGACTTGGAGTGTGGGGTCAGAGTGGCACTCATGTTTGGCTTAGCTACCCCTACTAGCGGCGTGCCACCCTTCCATGGACCCCAGGGTGCTAGGTACTGTACAAATATAGAGTAAAAAATCATCCTCTGTCCTTAGTCCTTTATTTAGAAAACAAGTCTCACAAAAAACCAGAAGGCATTTCTTAATGAATCAGACCCTTGCCTGGGGTAAATCAACATAACTCCATTGGAGTTAATTATACTAGCTGAGGATATGCCACTATTATTTTCCTATGAAAGGCAGTATTGTCTAGTGGTTAGAGTTGCAGTTAAGGGGGTACAAGAGAATTGAGTGCCTAGGCATTTGGTGGGATTTTTTTTTTTTTAAAAAAACAAACATAATCCAATACTAACTTAAAAGTGCACTAACAGCTAAGGACACTGTATGCCCAATGAAGGTTCTCCCTTGCACCCAGGAAGGACATAATTTCCATCAGATTACAAATGGATTTTTTAGTGGTCTCAAGCCAGAGCATTTACAATAAGTGAGTGAGTAAATTAAAACAGGACATACCATGACAGAAAGATTGTCCCTGACAAAGCTGATTTTTGATGAAATTCATCAGTACAGTAAAAGTCTTACTTATTTTCTGCATGTAATTCATAACCTTGTTGGCAACCCTTAAGATATATGATTAAAACACCTTCTAGAGTGATCAGTAACTTGGGGCTTGTAACAGAGTCCACTCACCACAACGCAGCCCCTCATGGCATCACAATTATTACCGAGGCTAGAGCCCTCTGCTGACATTTGCTCACATGCTATTTCTGTCAGGAACTCAGGTCTCCACCCTTTCAAAGGTCACAAACATCCAGACTAAGAATCCAAAGATGTCTTTAACAGAAAGGAAGTCCTTCTACTCTCTCCAGGGCTCTTCCTCAGCCTGCCTTTGTCTTACCCTACAGCCCCATATGTGGCTTCATAATCCTTTCAATGGGTTCGTAGGCCATGTGTCCCGCTATCACTTCTGGGTTCCACCACAGAGCTCTGTACCAAACTTTTTGCTTTGTTTTTCCCTGGGCATTTCCTACCTTCTCTTATATTCACAACCTTTGGGTCTTCTAGTAATTTCCATAACTAGTCAGGGTCTCTCCTAGATTTCCCCTGGCTAGAGAACTTTCTCACCTGCTTACTCCATCTTCTTTCCACCTAGGCTTTATCACTACATTAGCCTGGTTTCTATGGGGAAGTGCCTGATTTCCCTCAGGTGGGGCTCATTCCATCATCAGGTTGGCTGAACCTTGGGCTCTCCAGCCTATGGAGGAAAGCCACTCTGTTACAGGGATACATGGTGACATATATTATGATCTGCCCTCTATAAGGGAAATATATAGCCACACTGCCCTAGGAGCAGAACAGAGAATAAAATGTCCTTCTGGTTCCGGATAGAAAATAACATGCTATTGGCCTATACAAGTAGCAGATTACATTCCACTACACATCACTGTGCTGACCAGTGCAATGGGGGTGGGAAGAGGAGTATTTAAGAACCAAGGCTCCAGCCATTACCCTTCCATTCTCTGCTCTTCTTGATAAGGAGGTGTACAGGCACTCCATCAGGGGCTGCTTTCCCACTCGGTGGGCTCATCTTCACAGCACGGCTAAACTGAGTTATAATTTGGGTGTTGTCCCTAACTAGAGTCCTGTCTACACAAAAACCCTTAACTCAAGTGTGGTGGTGCTTTTCACTCATGTTGGCTGGCCTGTCAGTGGTTCTAGGCTACAGCTTGAGTAAGTACAACTCCTCAGTTGCTAATATGGCCGCTTTGCACTGTGGATGGAGGCTAAATCCACTTGAATGCTTAGTCCTTCAACAACTTCTCACTTTCCACCCATGTTCCCAGAAAGAACAGGCAAGGTCTCCCCCAATTCACTGGGAAAATATTTATATAGTTGCTCAGCTCAGTGCAGTGCAAAGAACCATGGGTTAGGCCTCCAGACATCCAAGTATCAGACAGGAATGAGTGTGGTGTGGACTCTGCAACTTGAGTTCATTTCACAGAATAGCCGCTAACCAGAGCTAACTCTACAGTGAAGACATGCCCTGTGCTGAGACTCAGTTTGCTAGCCCACACAGGGCCGTCCTTTGGGGGGGTGAACGGGGCGATTGCCCCAGGCCCCACGGTTATGTGGGCCCCGCGCTGTCTCGCTCCCAGTGGGGCAGTGCGGGGCCCGTGCCATGGCCCCCTCCCCTCGGCCGTGCTTCCCGAAGGCAGGGGGCAGGCCAGGAACGCTTCCCCTGACCCCTGGGCCGGCCCTGTTCCCCGCCCCCAGGGTGGAGCAGGCTGGCCTAGGGGCAGGGCAGTTGTTGGGGTCCCAGCTGCGGCTGGGGTGGCAGCAGCCTCGCCCGGGGCTGGCTCCCCGCCGGTAGGTGGCCGCGGCTCCCCGCTGCCCCCTGGGGCCACGGCCTCGGCTCTCCACCGCCTGGGGCCGGGACCGGGGCCTGAGCCTCGACTCCCCACTGCCTGGGGCCAGAGCCGCGGCCTCAGCTCCCTTCTGCCTCCCAGGGCCGGAGTCTCAGCTCCCCGGGGCCTCAGCGTTGGCTCCCCGTGGCCGCAGTTCCCTGGGGCCGCAGTGTCAGCTCTCCACCGTTGCCCATGGCCCGCTGCCTGGCGGGCAGCCTCAGTTTCCGGGGCTGGCTCCCTGGCGGGCAGAGCAGGCCGGCCCGCTACACTCCCCACCAGCATGGGGGGGCAGGGCCCCACCTAGGGCGATTAGCCCTGGCCCCCGCTCCCTCCAAGGGACGGCCCTGAGCCCACACAATGGTGTAACGGAGTACCTCCCCTATGTAGCACTGAATGGCCAGGTCACATAATACTGATCCTAATAGTAAGTATTGATAGATACAGATAAAGTTATGTTTATATAATTTCCATATAGGTACTTCCATAGCACTTGTACAATATTATCTCAGCACCTTTCTAGACCTAATCTCTTTCTAAGTCTTTAGCCACGTCCCCAGATAGATACACCACAAGCGCAGAGCTCTGCAAAATGAATACAAACATAATGTGTTAGATTTTGCTGAGATTTTAAAGAAAAAAAATGTCCATGCTGCATTGAAAAGGAAAAGGATGAGATCATAATTCCAACTGTCTTGTCAAAGGTAGTCAGCAACAATTGCTGAAGCATTTATAGGAATGCAAGCCAGCTATCAGAAGTCAATATGCCCACTTGAGTTTTAAAGCCTTGACTAATACTTCAGATGAAGTTTGAGATTAAAACATGGATCAAATCATTTGGCAAAACATGATGATTTTCTTTGCCTGGTCTCAATGTTGCTTGGCAGAAGCAGGTGATTTTGGATTGATATAACTGCTTGTAGATTAATTAGCTAATTAAACATTAGCTTAATTCGAACTAGCATGGCCACACTGGAATGTTAGTTCGAACTAAGCAAGCACTTGCTTAGTTCGAATTAGCGATCCCCGTTCATTTCAATGGCCGGTTAATTTGAACTAAGAAATTAGTTCGAATTAACATGGCCACCTTGGTTAATTCTAGCTAGTTAGTTCGAATTAACCCCTTACTTCTAAAGCCCTATTCGAACTTATTAGTTAGAATTAAGGAAGCCCTTAATTTGAACTAACTAAAGCCTAGTGTAGCCAGGGCTTTCATTAGTTGGAATTAAGCCTCCTTAATTCAAACTAACTTGCCAGTGTAGACATAGCCTAGGAGACAAAGAGTCTACATGGAAGAATGTTCCAAGCTGCCTTTCCTTGCCTGTTTGTGCTTTCTTTGCTTTCTTTCCTGCTTGATGATTCTGTTTATTGCATAAATGCAAGTTAAGCAGAGCACACATTCCTTTGCTTAAGACAGACTTGTTTGCCAACCTCAATTTGGATGAGGCTCTGGAGTTTGGAACACGTGTTAATAACACCACACAGGGAGATGTTATAACTTTACATACAATGTTGCCACACATACTGCTTTTTATCAGGATAATACCGATCAGCTAATTATGAGTTTTCAAAGGATACTTTGCAAGACATGACTTGTACAAAAATGATTAAAACAGCCTGTCCGGTGTGAACACAGGAGTACAAACATTTAAGCTCTTAGAAAACAACACAGGAGACAGGGCTTTATGGCGAGGGTCTACAAATATTTCATCAAAGGTCTAGGGTCCAAAACAGTTTGCCAGCTTAGATTGTAACAAACTCCCATGTCCAAGGGATGCCTGTGCTTATGAAGAAGAAAGGTAAAGGAATATTTTGACATAAAATATCCAAAGGCCAGAAGAAGCATCACTTGGCAAAGAAACCACTATGAAGTTCACTTGCTGGAAATGTGATGCTTGCCTTCTGAAAAATACACTGTATACGTTGACAACACAGTGCAGCCTACAATGTCAGAAGTCTAATGTGATGTGTGAGGGGAGGAGCTCTTGCAGGGGATCATTTATTTATCCTTCCCCAGGGAAATACTTAAGAAGAACGTGACACTTGGTGTCACCCAGGGGTTATAAAAGTAGACTTGGAAGTTACATCACAGAACCCCAGAAGAGCTCAGTGTCAATTAGCTGGTGGTGGTATTAGCTCAAATCCATACCAAAGACAGTGCTAGTGGCTGTAACTATAAATGGCAATATCAGAAATAGGCCAGATGGATCCTCCTCTTATTTATACAGGGAATTTTGTTACTGTAAACCCAAGTTGTTTCCAGATATATACATGACAATTCTGAATGTCACCACACACATATAAATATCACAACACTAGCATCTGAAGGGAACAATGTGTCAACAAGATTTAGGAGCATAATTCCTCTTGAAAGCCAAGGGAATTCATGCTCCTAAACCTCTAAGGTGCATTTGAAAATCTGTCCTTTACATTGTGTTAACATTGTGATTGTAGAGTTATATTGAATTCTCATTAAATTCACTGGCAGCAGTTCCATTAAATGGACCCCGGCTATCGATTGCTAGGTAATTTGAAGTGAATCCATCACCCAAGATCTTGATCCTGCAACAAATCTAATGAGTTCTTCCACTGAAATTAATGGGATACCTAACATGAGTAAAGATCACTTGTATGAAAAAGGATTGCTGCATCAGCTCCCAAATTTGTCAACAGGATTTATTTGACAATGTTGTCAACTTTTGTGATTTCATTGTGGTCTTGTGTTTTTTGGTGTTTTGCTTAATGCCCCAGCTCCTGGGGCCATATAATTAGGAGAGAATCTCAGCTTTATTAAAAGCAAATATAATAAAGTAAATTTTTAGCCCTTATGGTTGTGGGGAAAAGCTTGAAAATGTAACCCCTAAAAACTCAAAACACCAGAAGGAAAATAAAAAGACCTCAACTTCCTATATTTTTTCCAAAGCCTGACTTGCGAGGTTTGAATGCTCGGGGTTGGTAATGCTGTGGTTAACCATATATTTTGACCAAGAATGCTGAAAAAATTTATTTCAGTTTCCAGATTAATTTTTTAGGACTGGTGCCATTGCTTAATTCAGGGATATTTCTTCCCTAATATTTCATGGAGTGTTTTATTGTAATACATTTCTTACATTCCAAAATCAACCTCTTCTCCCAGAAACGCCTGAGTCACCCATCAGGCAAAGTTTCTTAATGAATACATTTCCTAAAGTGTTTTTTGGTTTCAAAACATCACTCTTTCACACTGCTAGTAAGCTCAGAAATTACAGAAATGATTCTTCCTTTCCCAGTGTCTGGGATCATAGGCATAATCATGGTGATTGGAATAAGTAGAGCCCCGCAGATCCATGAGTATCTGCTTCAGATCCACGGGTATCCACATTGTTGTGGATTGGCCTGTGGATGTGGATTCTATTTTTATGATCGATCCCTGCAGCTGCCGCTATGATCTGCGTCAACAGCACACACGGGAACAAGGAAGCACTCCACCTCAGCTCTGATTGTGGTCTGCCAGCCAATCAGAGTCTCAGTCACAGCATCACATTTTAATTTTTGCTCCAATGGAAATTTATGAAATGTTCAGAGAACCTCCATAAATCATTGATCTGGGCAGCATCTTCAGCTTCGATCTTTGACACAGATAAACATTTTCAAAGCTGGCAGCTAAATCCAGACTAAGGTTCATAGATCAGGTCACTAATTAGAAGCCCTGAAAGAGATCTGCTCTTGTTCATAGCTTTGGGATCTTTTAGGACTCCTGTATGCTAGTGGATATCCAAATAGCTGTGGTGGCAACCAGTCACACTACTATCTTTGAATGACCAAGAATTTGCCACCTCCCACCCACTGGAAACCGAATCTAGCTATAGCGATTATTGACACAATACCCCTAGCCTTGATTATTACAGCTCATTAGATCTAGGAAGTAGGTCACACCCCCTGAAAGAGCTCCAGCTACTACAAATTGCAGCTGCCCCTCTTTGGTTATTGCAAACCTTTCAGCCCACTGCTCAAACGTACATGCTCTGTCGAATACAGAGTACAGTATCAGCTCTTACATTCAAAGACCTCCAGGGAGCGTGAAATAAAACAATAATTCCCTTATTCCCTTGTATGGGCCTGTCACCTGTGTGCCTTCTTGATCTTTCAGACAGCACTACAAAGGAAAATCCTAGCCCCACCTAAGTCAATGAGAATTTTGTCATTAATTTACATTTGGAAAGACAGGGTCTCTTTACCCCAAGTGCCCCGTTTTGCATAGCCTCAACCACTGCATAAAAAAGGGACATTTTGTTATCCTTGAGAGTTACTCTTCAAAGCGTCTGACGAAGTGGGATTTTCTCCCACGAAAGCTCATGCGATAAATAAATCTGTTAGTCTTTAAAAGTGCCACAGGACTCTGTTGTTTTTCCACAATAGACTAACACAGCTACCCCTTTGGATCTTGTCACGTTGTGATAGCTAGTAGGCCATTAAGGTGGAATCTGGCTTCCTCAGACCTATTCAAGTCATTCCTACATTGACGACTGTACTGATTGGTAGGGTTCCTCAGTGTTCACACAGAAAATATGATTGATCCCATTACTGTGCCAAACCGCAATGTCATCAGAGCTGACTTGGTCCTCAGTTGCATGGGGCCTGGAAGGGCTCTTCTGAGAGACTGAGCCACATGATTACAGATAACAGATGTCTATCTAGCAGGGGATGCATGAGATTTCACTCTGACAGAAGCGGCCTGTGTGCCAGAGGACATATAAATTATCAATCTAGGAAATTCCCCCCCCCCCCCCCCCCACACCACATACACGCACACATCCCTTCTGAGCAGCTGGAGCATATTAAAAGCTGAAGGGGGAAAAGATCAACCTGGATGTAATTCCAGTGGAGTTACATCAGGCATGAATTTGGCCCAGTGATTTTTCATTTGCCAAGACGCTGCAAAGCTGTCACAGAAGACACAAATATTATGATAAAACTTCAGCTCAAGGCTTGCAGCAGGAACCTCCCTTAGCAGCACAGTTTAGTACAATTTCATATTAAACTATTTTGGGAAATGAAACCCAGCATTACTTACTCATCATGTGGCTGGTGGGACAGGGAGCTGCTGCCCCTGTCATCAAGAAGATACATGGGTTGTTATAGTGCTCCTTGAGAAGGTTCATTTTGCTTAAGCACATTGGGTATGCAGGACTGAGCATCCCCTTTTTACCCCCGCCTACAGCTTGTGTGTGATAACTAGATGTTGTTCCTTAGAGTCCCCAACCTGTTAGCTACCCAAGCACCTGCCCCATGCTCTGCCAGCCCTGCCTTCGCCTTGCTGGTTTGCAATATGTGCATCTCAATCCCTGAGTCCCTTTGAAGCTGTCTCCTCCAATATCCAGCCCCTGACATTGTTACTTACAGAAGCTATGTCTACGCTAGAAAAAGTTAGGTCGACTTTGTTAAGTCGACTTAATAAGGTCGACTTTAAGTCGACTTAAAATCGACCTTATTAAGTCAACTTAACAAAAGTGGACTAAATCGACGTAACTTTAAGTCGACTTAGTCCACTTTGTTAAGTCGACCTAACCACCCTTAAGTCGACTTAACAAAGTGGACTTAAACGTCCACACTGGGCTTAGGTCGACCTAAAGAAGGGTTAGGTCGACCTAAGCAGGCCTCGTAAGTTGACCTCATGGGTTGTTCTTATTAAGTCGATTTAAGCTTTCTTTAAGTCAACTTAAGGAATTTCTTAAGTCGACTTAATGAAAGACTAGTGTGGACGTGGCTTTGTTTACGTTGACTTAAGCCTCCTTAAGTCGACTTAAACTGCCAGTGTAGACATAGCCAGAAATCCCAGATCCTTAGCCTCCAAAAGTGAAGTGTTTCCCTGAAAACCAGTTTTACTGTATACTGCCACTCTTGTAAACCACACAGCTCTTGTAATAAAACAAGAGAAGGTTTGTTTAAGAAAAAACAGAGTTTCAACTAGAAAGCAAGGCTATGTACACACGACAAACTTGTCCCGCAATAAGCTATTGCGGTACAAGGAAAGCGCTATAAATATAGCACTTTGCTGTGTACACACGAGCTGGTTATATCACAAAAGAGCATTCACCCGTGCGAACGCTCCTTTGCGATACAAGAGCAGTGCATTGTGGGCACCTGTCC
>ML685886.1:3877642-3959867 GCA_007922175.1 Pelusios castaneus | reverse complement strand
CAAACCAGTGAGGGTTCGAGCCAGCCCTCTAGCTCAGCCCCGGGGCTTTGGGTGGTGGCGAGAGCTGCGCGCTTCCGCAGCTCCCGCTGCCACCCGAAGCCCTGCAGCCCCGTAGCTCAGCCCCGGGGTTGAGTTAGGGGGCTCAGCCCCGGGACTTGGGGTGGTGAGGGCTGCGCGCTTAAGCGCTGAAGCTCCTGCTGCCACCCGAAGCCCGGGGGCTGAGCTAGGGGTCTGCAGGGTTTCGGGTGGTGGCAGGAGCTGCGGCGCTTGCCCCTGCCGCCACCCAAAGCCCTGGGGCTGAGCTAGGGGGCTGGCCCGAACTGGCATGGGCAGCCAGTTCGGGCCAGCCCTCTAGCTGAGTCCAGGGGAGCCGCCAAACCTGGCAGCTCCCATAGCAGTCAATTTCACTGCTCTGCTAGAGCAGTGAAATTGACATATTTGACAGCTCCAGTGTCCCAGAGTGGCCTCGATTGGCACTCTGGGACATTTCCGGAGGCTGTCTGACACGCAAAATGGGTACACACGAGCATTACTGTGGAACAGCTGTTGCGTGGCAAGAGGGTGTTGCCGCGCAACAGGGAAAATGATCGTGTGTACACTAGCAGCTTTATTGCACAGTAAGGAGCCTTACCACGCAATAAAGTGATCGTGTGTACATGGCCCAAGAGAGTGATGGAAACAATTACAATGGAAAACAACTCATAAATGCAAACTTGGGTTTACACTTCTTGGTAGTTACCTTTCCTGTCAAAGGAAGTGGGTTCCCCCCATGAAGTTTGCTCTGTTGCAGAGCTGGCTGGCTTCACAGACTCAGGATCCAATTTTTCATTAGAACATCCCTATCTCCCCTGTGATAGGATACAGAGTACATTTCCCCAGCCTCTGTTATACTGAACAGTCTTTTGTATTTCTTCATGGGCTGGGCAATTCCTGTCCATTGTAATGTTCCGTTTTCATCTCCAAGTAGGTTCAATTGTTTGTAGTTGTCTCTGATGGTTTTCCACTGAAAGTTTTGGGACAGAGCAGACCACAACAGCTGAGTTTAGTACTGCATCATCAGACAAACAGGGCAGAGTGACAACTCCCTCCTGTATGAATGGGACATCTCTGAGACGTATTTTCCCTTGGTGACTAACTTTTACTCTAAGTCCATAAAGCGTATTTTTCTACATAAATAAAGTATTCCTTAACTATTACTCATACATATGTCTCACAGTATTTATGAACCTTGACAAGTTACAAGCTTTCCGTAGATACTTTACATGTTACCCTTTAGGAATAAATATCCTTCAAGGCATGTTTGATGTAGTGAGTTTGTCATATCGGAGGTGAGAGTTGTTTGCAAAAAACAGGACATTTTGAAAAACCTGATTTGAGTTTGCAGGTTGTAACAACCCCAGAAACCTGTGACTTGCATAAGCTTTCATGCTGAGCCGTGAATATTTTGCACAGCTCTGGTTGATGTCTGGATAGTGTGAATGACAGCAAACAGCACAAAACTATAGCACAAACAGCACAAAATTCAGGCCATTCAGGTCAGCTGGATTTTCCTATGCTGGAGGTAAATTTGATAAGCAAATAAGTGCAAAAGGAGCTCTATGTTACTTTTATTATATAGCTGATAAGGGTTAGTCAAAATTTTTCCATCAAAACTGTTTTTTTCAACAGAAAATTAGGATTTCAATTAAACTAAAATGTTCATGAAAAGTGTCTGCTTTCAACAGATCAGTTTGATTTTTTTTGTCAAACCTACCCTACCCCTTTCCCCCCGGACATCTGAAAACTGAAATATTTCCATTTAGAAAATCTCAGGGGAGTTGTAGTTCAGTTGCTCGGTGTTTCCATTCTCTTCTACGGGCTAGGCTCTCGTGATGAACTGGATCTGCCATGACACATTTTGCTAGAGACTCCCATGATGAACAGCCTCCCTACTCGAAGAGGGGAGAGTATGGTACCTCAGGGGACACAGTCCAAGTAGGGAGTCTGGTCTATCAAGCAGAACAGGAACACCAGACATCTGAACTACATCTCCCCTGAGACTGCATAGCAGCTTTTTGGAATCAAAATATTTTTGCTTTTTGGCTAAAATATTTTGGTTTTCAGTTGTTTTGGTTGGTTGGTTTATTTTTGGGTGGGGGGTGGTGGTAGATGAAATGTTTGCCAAAGAGCTGTTTTCCTTGGACAATTCAGAGAAAAGACAATTTATGTGTTGTCAAAACTTTCCATGAAAATCCTATTTTCCAATCAGCTTTGTTGGATACATCATTTAAACATTCACAATGCCTTTAATGTCTCCATCCTAGTCCTTCATCACCCCATGGGGTGTGGCAAGGTTATGCACTCACTCAGATGCCTTTCCTCTGTAGCACAGGGCATGGTTCACCTACCAGTGAATTCTCTGTATCTTAAAGTCCTTAAATCATGATTTAAAGAGTTAAGCGTGAGTGTAAGCCTTTATAGGAACTGTAAGTTCTTTAGAACAGGGACTGTCTTACTATGTTTGTGTATAATATCTTGTACAATGGGATCCCAATCTTGTTTGGGGACTCGAGGTACCACTGTAAAATAATAACAGATACACGTGTCTCTGGAAAAATCTTTCAAATCAATAGTCTTTGGTTCACATGCACTACTTTACTACTGTAACTGTAATTTAAAATAAAGGGGGAGGGGGGGAGACGACAGATGAGATACTACCAGAAGTATGGTTGCTCTAAAAATAAAAAGGCGTTACCAAATCACAGATTTCTGCAACCTATGCCAGTGGGATTCAAGCCCTTATGTAAAATCTTGTCAACAAAACCAAATGCCTCTGACTGAACAGGTACTGAGGATGAAATTCACTCCAGGGTTAACACAGAGGCTATGTAACACTCCAGTTCCCAGAGTAAAGCTTGAGTAGGTTGTCAGTGATGTACAGGTGTTGTGCTGACTCTCCAAACAGTGGTAATGTTTTGTTTTCAAATATTTGTGTTTCTTTCTTTTTAAATTCTGCCTTAACTCTGAATTTTTAGTTCCCCAATTTTTTTTAATACTTTAACATTCTTTTCACTCATATGTGTTCTCATCTTTAACCCCAGTTTAAGAAAATGCTTCATCTGAAGAATTGTACTCAAAAGTCATGTTGCAATGCCAAACAAATGTCAATAACATTTATGTACAATCACACACAGTTGTGTATCTCTTTCTGCCTCTCACAAACACACATATGTGTACTTCTGGCCACTTTAACTCCATTTGCCTGTCAGGGGAGATTCCACTGAATTCCATATGTTTATTGCAAGAGCTATTGTCAGTGCATCACTGATGTTGAGAAATCAAGGACGCAAAAGCCAGGAAATTCCAAAGATTTCCACACAACATTAACTTGAACCCAATATTATTGCGCATTCCCTGACTGTTCCCCCACCTCCTAGTGCTCTGTAAGGCAAATGAAACCAAACACTGCGGTGCTTCTGTGACTGTCTACAGTGCAATCCTTGGTGACTAAAAACCTCCTGGAGTAAAGGAGGCCACTGTAGGTGTGTGGTGCAATTGCTCTGCTTTAATGACTATGGATTATTACACATACATTCAGAGCAATCTTTTGAAAAAAAAAAAAATTAGAACACATAAATCACTTATCCTAAGGAATTCATACTGGCCTGAAAAAGAAAGATGCCTCTCTTCTACTTTTACTCAGTTATCTTCCAGGGGCACCTTCCCCTTTTAAATCTAATTCTTCCATGCTTTGTCTCCCTGCAATGCCTTTCTTCTCCTCTCCACATTCCTAAGGCCCCTGGCTGTGTCATTTGCTCTTGTGCAACAAAAACAATATGAAGAAATCACATGGGCACATAGGATTCTCAATTTTGATTGGATATATTTCTGGAGGTTTCATCACATGACATATTCCTGGAGATTCCAGGGCAATCCTGAAGGGTTGGTGAGGAACAGTAGTTCCTAAATAACTATGTGTTTTGCGCACGTGCACTCTCTCTCTCTCTCTCTAAAGAACACAGTGAGCTCCACTAGACATCTTACAATCTCTTTAAAATGATACTACTCTATTTGTATACACTGCAACCTTCACTCCTCAGAAAGGCATTGTCCTCTCTTGAGATCCTGCATCCTCCCTAAAATTCCCCTTTGTTTCTTTCTTCCTCCCCTTTATCTCTGCTGTCTCCCACTTATCAGGTTTCATCCTGTACTCTACTGTCTATCTGTATGGTAAAGAGAAAACAGTGATGTTTCTGTAGGTTTTCAAATGATAATTAGAGTATAAAAATATTAGATGCCTGCAATAAGATGGCTAAAAAATCCTATGAAAAGGAGTCAATTCATGACCGAAATCTAGAATTCTTAAAGCAATTTGTATAGAACTCTAGCACTTTGTTTCCCTCCCTTTCAGTTTTCCCCACTGTTTTCCTATATTACATTATTACTACTACTACATAGCATCAATCAGCCCCAGTCATAGACCAGGATCACATTGTGTTAGGTGCAGTAAAATCACAACAAAAAGGCAGTTCCCCCACCTTTGCTCAGGTATCTCCAACGTCTGTGCTCTGAATCCAAGCCTCATCTATCCCCCTTCTCACTCACTCCTACACCTAGCCCCTTTGAACACTTCACTCTATAAGGCTGTGTCTACACCTGTAAATTAAGTCGACTTAATTTACCCTGTTTCTACACTACAGTTTTCTTAAGTCGACTTAAGCAACTTGGTTAAGTCGACTAAAGGAAAATAAAGTCGACTTAATGAAAATTAAGTTGACTTTATTAAACCTAGCTTTAATTTGACTTTAGGCTTAATTCAACTTTTTAAAGTTGAATCAAGCCATTGTAGACGTGGGGAAGCCCTAAGTCGACTTAGGGCTACCCCAGGACTGCACCAATGCCCTCCCTGCCGGGGGCGGGGGGCACAGGGGGAGCCTGGCATGCTCCCCCCACAGGGCAAGGCAGAGCCCTGCCCACCCTGCCCCTATGCCCTGCCAGGGTCCCTGTCCCCCTTTGTCCCATTGTACCTATGTACAATGGGGCAAAAGCTGAGCCCCCTGGCACTGGGCAAGGGGTGCCCCCCTGCCCGCGTGGACCTGCCCTAGGTCCCCCTAGCCTCTAGAAGTTGACATAGGTGTCCAGTGTGGATGCTCTAGGTCGACTTTTTAAGTTCCCCCCAAAGTCGACTTAAAATTTAAGTGTAGACTCACTAAGTCGACTTAGCTAAAGTTGACTTAAATTTCCAAGTGTAGACATAGCCTAAGATATTTCAGGACTGCTGCAGATGCTGCTGCTCTGTGTGGATAGTTAGGACTGTTCTTCTTTCCTTGACCTGCCATTTAGCACCTTCACTGCAAGTCACTCCTTGTGTACAGCTGGCACACACGATGAGGGAAGAGCCCAAGTACTTGGCACTTGCAAGGCAAATAGTTATCTAGGCCTATAGTTTCAAAAGTGGTCGCTAATCTTGGGGGCCTAAGTTTTTCAGTGCCCGGCTTGAGCCAGCTCCACTCTGATTTTCAGGAAGCGCTGAGCATGAAAAGATACAATGACATAAATTTAAAAAAAAAGAGGCATTTAAAATTTGTGGCCACTTTTGAAAATTTGGCTGTCCAAACCATCCAACCTGCACTGCTGGAATGGTTGGGACACATGCAAACATGGGGCATCTGCACACACAAATAAATATACCATAAAAATTGCGTGGGCATATGTAGGTGTTAGACTGAGGTGCCCTTGAAAATGTGTTTTGTTTTTCAACATAGACAAGGCAAATAATAAGAAATTACTGAGATATTCATGCCTGCATTTAACATATATTTTATAAAGTGAGTATATCAACTGTTGCCTGAATTTACCATGCTGTTGCTGGGCTTATAATATCAACATAATGCGCTCTCCAGAGCACAATCAAAGCCACTTGCCTTATAGCTATTAATCTTTCACTTTCCCAACGCTTATCTGGGTTCAAGAGTCTATTTGCAGGACATGACACTTCTTTCTCAGTTTGCTGCAACAAATCTGGAGAACTGACAGTCTCCTTGGTAAACAAGACCAGGTTCCAGTTCAAGATTCAAACGTCTCTTACTCTAGCAGATGTATCTACTAAGCAAAAGCGAAGTGCTCTCAGCAGTGGAACAGGTGGTGTATTTCAGCTAATCACCAAGGATTATGACAAGAGAGAGGAGAAAAAGAAAGACGGGACCGAGCTGAAAGAAAATCCATAGTGTCAGTGACAAACATATGTATTACTAGTGTATTTACGTTGGACTGGGGTAAAAGCCTGACAATTTGTGCCATACTAGGTCAGGTTATTGTTTTGGAAAGACATTCGGCCACTGTATTCCACACTCTGCTCAAAAGGAATTCTAAAGGGATTTGCTTTCTCTTGTTTCACGAGCCCCACATTTTTATACTGACCTAAGTGGATGCACACCAGCTGGGCACGTCCATCACAGCAGCCAAGTCTGAGAATTCCTGATTATACTTAGATCCCATACACTCTTCAGCAGAGACAGTCATTAGCAGAGGTACTTTGCAATAAACCCTGTTTTATAATGGAACAGGCAGGGAACGTAGTGCACTTTGCCTAACGGAGCATTCTATGGTTCTGGATTAATCATGAAAGACTTAATGAACATTCCACTTGTACATATCTTCACCCTGGCGGCCTTCAGCTTGGCCGAGAAACGTCCAAAAGGTTTGTTTAAACAGACTTCATCTTCTCTTTGTTTTTGTCACTGGGTATGGAGCTTGCAAGTACTGTGTGGGGACCTTTGTGTCATTATTGAAGACTGTAGAAATGTCCTGCATTCACTTTCACTAGTCTGGTCATTTTTTATTGTCTTCAGAGGATAATGATGAAATAATCCTGCATTTCTGTCTAAGAATGAAGCTTGTTTGTTTACGAATAGCACGTAGTGTCACTATAATGGGCAAGGAAGTTCTTTGGGTCTAATTTGTGTAAGATGGATGTTTGTCATGTCAAAGGAAACTACTTAGTTGCTTAGTATACAATGTGTTAGGGTCAAAAGTTTTATGATAGTCTTGTGTGTATGTATAAAACATATATGTATATCTATAATTCATATATGCATGTATATATAATACCTACACAACACACATCTATCTATCTATCTATCTATCTATCTATCTATCTATCTATCTATCTACATAGATACACACTTATGCATATTATTTATATGTTATTTATATTATACATACACATACCTCACAATTAGTAGCCAACATGAGATTCTAAAAATCTGTTAAAATTCTGTGAGATGCAAAATGCAGCTTTCTTATAATGAGAACTGAAAGTTTACCATATGGGAACCCAACTGTCAGCTAGGTGAAGAGTTTCTTTTTCATATTGGTTATTAGGACTGGATCAAAATGTGCCAGAAACCATACTGTCTCTGGAAAAATAAATATAATCCAACAGGAAACTGCCAGTCCTCTGTTATGCCAATAGCTCTGCCCAAGTTGAGATGTATACCTATAACCAGTGGCCAGACTGTTTCACTTGCTTTCCAAATTTATTGATATAGAAATTGGATCCAAGGTTTTGTGTTAAGGCAGCAACACTAAATAAGGCTTGGGAAGAGCATGATAGGTAGTAGCAAGAATGGAGGGCCAAGAAAACAAAAAGAGATGAAGGTGATTTTTCTGACACCATCATGCAATGAAGAGACATCTGTCCTTTCATGAAACAGCTGTACTGGATTTTCTTTTTAGGAAAGCTAAATGTTGTGTTCATGTCCATTGTCATGTTTCATGCGAGAGTCTGAACATGGGAATGCAGCCAAATGTGCTGAAATAGCACAAGGTAATATTTTCAATAGGTTTGGAGGCGCGCATGCACAATTACTCTCTCTCTCTCTCTCTCTCTCTCTCTCTCTCTCTCTCTCTCTCTCACACACACACACACACACACACACACACACACACACACACACACACACACACACACGAGGAAGTTCCATTATTTCCAAGAGTCTACCCTGCTGGAATGGGGGTAAAATTTTATTTTTCTGTTTCATTTGTTAACTTAAAATATTTAAATTAAAAATGAAAAAACAACCCAGTACTCTGAACTTTGAACAGGGTCCACTATCTTCTCAGAGCACTAAACACTAGAAACTTTTACACTAGAAACACTAGACTCTGAATCCTTTTACTACTTCCTGAACTTACAGTTGATGTCCAGGAAAGTGGCACCTGAATGGCCATAAGGATGTAAAGTTTATACATCTTGTGATACTATTTAAAGTCATAATGTTATGTAAAAATGTCCTTGGCCTGTGCCTGACCTATGTGCTGCAGCACACAAAAGTCTTGGCTGGTTTCTCAAACCTAGGCACGTGTACTGTGCATTTTTCTTAATTAATTAAAAAATTGGCAGTATGGGCACCATTTGATTTGATCTGATTTTCTAGCTAGGAAAGCACTAATTCTCAGCAACAAAACTTTTTTGATGTAAGTCTCTAAATAAGCACTGGTCACTGCCATTTTGGTTTTTTTTCCCCTCTGGATAGAAACAAAATGGTGGCACTGCCCACAAATTATTGTATCCCACAAACACACCAAGTACTTCTGAGACCCATGTCTTTCTTCTCTCTCATCCTAGCACATTAATACTTTCTCAATCGTCTCTATTATTCCAACATTACATTTTAATATAGGAAACTGAAAAGATAGGAAGGTAAGTGCATGATACATCCAGTTATTAACATTATTGTCAGAAAGGCATAGAAAGGAACAGAAGACACTGTTAAGAAGTTTTCTTTTTACTGCTTTACTTGATTGGTAAAATATTAGTTTTTTGGATGTCATTCCCTATACCACGAGGGGTTAATCCTGCCCTGAGAGTTATGCCATTAACTTCAATGGGAGTTGGATTAGGCCCATGGAGCAAAATGGTGCTAGAGCTAATGGTAGCTTATTTATCTGTAAAAAGATAAATAAAACTCTTTAATTGTACCTATTGTGTCAATTTACCATATTACTCTTAAGGCATTGTCTGTTTGCTTGATACTATCAGCATACATCCAGTGTATCAGCTGTCACTGCATTCTTCCTCAACAAAGCTACATTGATCTCACGGATACAATCAGTATGCAGCATACTGTATGCATGCGAGTTAATTCATTAATTTAAGTCACTAAAGATCAAAAAGCACTTTTCCACAGACCTACACATGCTAATACAAATTATAATTTCACATATAAAATACAGAAAGCCATTGCTTTCTGTCCACCCCATAATAGAACCCAGCCATAAAATCTGATCCACAAAATAACTCTTCTTTAAAATGGATAGGCATAGGGCAGAAAACTTACTAGCAATAATAAATGACTCCAGAAAATGCCTCTGATGTCTGTTTTCTAACATTTCACTACCAATTGTCTTCTGAATGCATTCTTCAACAGGACCTGAGGTGAAATCCTAGGCTGTCCTCAACTCAGTGACAAAATTCATATTGACTTCAATGATGGCAGAATTTATTCCAACTGAAACACTTGCTAACAATGCGGAAGAGACTTCCTACCCTGTAATAAACAAATACCCTGCCCCCTTTAAAGCTGTGCTCTCAAGTGATAACCTGATGCAACTATCTTGTTTCTTTTAGTTGCAGAATTATGATTTTTTCCCCACATAAATGTAATTATTGACCACTAGAAGCAGTTTGCAGTCATATCGAACAGAAATTTTATTAGCATAAACTTGCCTTAGTGGCATTAAAAGGTACCGTATACGGTAATAGCATTAACTTGAAAGGTATCCTGAGTATGAAGGGCCTGGTTCTCCTCTTTGTTATCCCAATTTTACCCCAGTTAGGACTCCACTGGAGTTATAGAGTTTAAGTTACACCCAGATAAGTGAGAAAAGAATCGGAGACAAATTTTGTCTCATTTGTACTGGAGTGCCTCGCATTGCCATATTTTTTTTGTGCATTTAGTGCTCATCAATATTTAAGATTGATTGTATTGGCTGGGGAGGAAGCAGACATAGTGCAGGCAAGATTTGTCCATGAAGGGACATCAAAATGTACTAGACATCTCTGAAGAAAACAGAATATGTCTCTTTAGTAATTTATGTATGGGCAGCATAATTTTCTTTGCATCATTTAAAGGTCACTTTGATTTCCCTTGCTGCTCCTTCATGTTCACTGATGTAGGTCACAGAGAAGCATACAGCTAATTCATGTGTGCATAACTATCAATGAAGTCCAGTGTTCCAAGTACTGGATGTGTCTCCAGCAGACGTACTTTAACAGTAACTGATTCTCTGCCTTTGGTTGCTATGATCTCACCATGTGCAGGGAGAATAGTTCCAAGAGGTGCCTTTTGATCTTTACCAACTAGGCTTCAGCTTTTACCAAGTGGTATGGAAAATACCTTTCCAAAGATAAAGCAGCATTTCATTTGACGGCGAGCGCCTGATAACAAATGTAAGATATAGTTTTTTTTATCTACATAACACTGGGCACTAGCTGACTAAGAAAGACGAAACAAGAGGTTGTGTGTCAGTCATGCTGTGGCTTTGCCATACCTCAGGGGCATTTATAAACTAACCCTATAAATAATAGTAATACTTATTTTTTTTTAAATAAAGAAATACAGTGGAACTGAATTGGCGTGCATTAATGACAGGGATTCCTGGAGCTCATGTTTTTTGGCACCAATGATGAGTCAGTTACACACACACAGAGGGGAGCCGAGGAGTCCTCTTATTCTCAGATATAGACCCAGCATTGCCTGTCTGTGCAAGGACAAGCAGCTGCTAGAGGGGCTACTAATTCTCAATGTGCAGGCAAGTATGTGGAAGGCAAGCCTTGGATCTGCCTCCCCCTCAAGACGCCAACCACTGCAGCTGAGCGGGCACAGAATGTGACGCAGCGACTGAATTGAGACTCTTTGAATCACACCAGGCTTGGGGTAACTTCATGATTTATCCTTTGAGAGTATAAGGAAAAAACATGATAAAGGAACCAGGAAATGCCCCCGGGAATCTCAATTCAGCTGTGCTTGTGCAGGAGGCCCAATATGTATGGCGTGAGCCTGCAGACTAGTGAAAATTGGAGGTAGTGAGAATTGCCAGTTACGTCCTGACCACTTATAAGTGCCCTGGTTTAGTGTCAGAGAATGGCATCACCCACTCAGCAGCAGAGTCCCATCGGTTTGTGCCTGTGAAGTCACCAGGCAGTTTGGTACAATTAGAAGAAGAAACCCAAGACTCAAATTGCATATTTTCTCCTCTTTGTTCTGCAGCTCCCCTTATCAAGACTCCTCTGGAAACTATGGATGCATTAGTAGAAGAGGTCACCAAATTCATGTGTGTAGTGGACTCCTATCCCGAGCCAGAGATTACCTGGACACGTAATAACATTCCCATCAGGTAAGAATGCAGGCCTGAGGAAGTGCAATACAGGGACATCTTTGTAAATAAGCTAGATAGTAGAGCTGGTTGGGAATTTTCCATCAAAAGGTTTCTGCAAGGGAAAATGCAGATTCTGAAACAAACCCCCCAAATTTATTTATATGTAGAGCCTTGCATGGATACAAAATTAGCATCCATGATCCGCAAACACACTCTGTGCATATAAAGCAGACAGCTGCAGATTTGCAGGACTCTATTTATGTTTGTTTAGAGTCAGGTTGTCCGGACTTGAAACACTTCAGTTTTTCAAACACATTAAACATTTCATTTTGTGTCAGTTCTACATTGTGTCCATCTGAGCTGCTGAAGTGCCTACTGTGATTTGTAGTTCAGGTGCCCTGATTCTACTGCAAGAGATAGGCTTCCTGACTGGATGACGTCTCAAGCGATGTACCATGGGTAACGCACCAACTACCAAGTAATGCTTCATGTCACTTCAGCCAGAATGGAGAGCATGCTGTGTCAGAGAAGATGCAGTCCAATTGAAAACCCCAGATAACAGGGGAGAATGAGACATGAGGCACCTGGACTAAACGCATGTGAAGGACCATGATAGTTCAAAGGGACACAGATTAATGTAGAATCAAACCAACACTAATTGTTTCCATTCAGTTCAACAATCCAAACTGAAATATTACTATTCCAGAAGATCACAACATTTCATTTTGAGAGGAAATATAGAAACAAAATGTTTTAGGATTTTTCAATTCCATGAAAAGTGAGGATATTTCAACTTCTTATCCCAGATTGGGAGTCATGCAAATTTTGAAATACCACACTTTTCTGCAGGATGGAAATTCTGACTTCCAAATAGCTCCACTAAAATATAATACGGAGGAATATAGCATGATGTAATTGTAGGGCTGAATTGAAAACTATGGGTGGATAGTGCTAGCTAAGTGCCAAGCAGGTCCCTCTTTAGCATGTCCTTGATAGAATAGCAGTGTCACAAGATGTGATCTTATAATATGGAAATCAATGATGATACATGTTGCAATTCCACACAAATATCTGGATCGATTTTTTTTTTGGCAAGAGAATCATGCGTGTTTTCCCAAGAAAAAGACATTTGTGACTCTGCCTTGGTGCATATTGGTGAAAATGTGTCATGGGGGAAAATAAGCAGAAACGTGACAGCAGGTGTTCTGTAAATTAGAATACAACACAGGTGGGATGCATTAGTGGATGTGGGTGCTTTTCAAGATAGCCACAGAGTGTCTGGCGCATAGTAGCTGATTGTGTGATTCTACTCTATATATTCATATCTGCTTCTTAGAGTTATGTGGGTTCCTGGAACCATACCTCCCTTAAATGTCTTTACAGACAGCCAGCTACCTGTACCAGTGCCTTTTGTGCACAAATCAGCATGGCTTTCATTGTGTAGAATTGTGCCATCATTTTGGGAGGAGTCAATTTCTTGAACCACTGGTGGAGCATTTGAGGGCCTTCTGTCACACAGACAGAGAATGTCTTTTTGAACTCTGCTAACAGTGGCTATGTCGACACTTGTAAATTTAGGTCGACTTTAGCTAAGTCGACTTAGCATGTCCACACCTAAATTTTAAGTCGACTTTGGGAGGACCCTACAAAGTCGACCTAGAGCGTCCACAATGGATGCCTAGGTCGACTTGTAGGGGCTAGGAGGACCTTGGACAGGTCCACAGTGGCGGGGGGGGGGCACCCCTTGCCAAGTGCCAGGGGGCTCAGCCTTTGCCTCATTGTACATGGGTACATTGTACAGGGAGGGCAGTTGGGGGCAGTTGGGGAGTCCTGGAGAACCCTAAGTCGACTTAGAGTTGACTTAGGGCTACTCCACATCTATACTGTACATCTATACTGGCTTAAGTCGACTTTCTAAAGTCGACTTAAGCCTAAAGTCAACTTTAAACCAGGTTTAACAAAGTCGACTTAAGGAAAATGTAGTGTATACGCAGAGTAAATTAAGTCAACTTAAGCAAGCTTAAGTCGACTTAATTTACAAGTGTAGATGCAGCCAGTCTGTGACTATGCCATGTTAAGTGGTGTAGCCTGCTCCCCTCAGCTCACTGGTCCTGTTCGCAAAGCCTGTGCAGAGTCCTTCATCCTCCTTTCAGGGCATCATGGAGTCACATCGCTCCCACTAAATGAGTCATGTGGGGAAGGATAGCCTCCTTGCCTCTCTCCAACTATGTATGTTCATGTAAGGGCCAGGCAGGGTCCAGCCTAGACAGAGGAGCCTATTTAGGCATAGCTGGTTAAAATGTTTCCACTTGAAACTCTCACTGATTTCAACAGGAAAACTACACTGAACTAGGAGAAGACCCAAAGCTATTGATCACTTTGTGGACTAGTGAGTGCTGGGGATGGAGCACTCTAAGGCTATGTCTGCACTTGAAAAGTTAGGTCGACTTTATGAAGTCGACTTAAAGTGGACCTTATTAAATTGACTTAACAAAAGTTGACAACTTTTCAAGTGTAGACATGGCCCCTTTTCGACCTTATTAAGTCGACTTAACGTTTTAAGTCAACTTAATAAGCTCCAACAAGGCGCTAATCCCCATCTCCACTGGCTTAAGTCGACTTAACTGCTGGTTTGAATTAAAACGAGGTGTTTTTAATTCAAACTAACTTTTCCTTAATTCGACTTAAGGAGCAGCTTAAGTCGACTTAAGGAAAGCCCAGGGTAAACATGGAGTATTTTAAGTTGACTTAAATCGACTTAATTTGTAAGTGTAGGCACAACCTAAGGGTCCTGGCTGCATGTCAGTGTATTACTATGTGCTAGGTTTTTGGGCTTTGTCCTCAATTTTAGGGAAATAGTTCTGCATCATTGGAGTGTATGAGATAGTTAAGGAGAGAGTAAGACGATGGCCTAGTCTACACTGCTGCACTGGGTTGATGGGAGATATACAATCTATGTACTGTAGAATGAGTATCTCCTGTCAACTTACTTACGCTCCATTACTGTAGTGTCTTCACTCAGCTGCGCTGACGGAAAATGCTCCTTTGGGATGTGGTGTTACTGCATCAAAGGGAGAGCATTTCTGGGATTGATCGAGCAGGTCTCCACTGGCCTCTCAATTGATCCCGCTGCATCGATCCTTGGAGATGGATGCAACAATTTCAATGTGGACAAGCCCTAAGACTGACTGGCTCTATTAGGGGATTATATTGATCACTTAGGGTGCTTGGCTCTGCACAGGACAGAGAACATGCTAAGAGTGCTGTGTTATAATGCTCTACACCGATGCTTAATAGGGATGGAAAAGACAGTAGGGCAGGGAGTCAGGAAATCAGTGTTCTATTCACTTCTCTGCTACAAGCTTCTTGTATGAACTCTGGCTATTGTATTCTTAGCACATTGGGGTTATTTTCAATGTGGTCATGGGGAGGAGGTGTATATCAGAGCAGAATTTGATGCTTGTTATTCTTTTAGGTCTAATTTCTGCATATATTAAAAGTAATTTCCCTATTTAGTCCTACACACTTGAATTTAAAGGAGCAGTCGCAGGACATCTTGTTGGCTATGCTGACACAGATCTCCTGTATAACCTTAAACAAGGCAATTAACTCTTTTCCTCAGTTTACCCCTTTGCACAAAGGGGATGACATTTCTCTAATGAAACGGAATGTTGCAAGACTTTATTCCTTTGTATTTTGCAAAGTACTTTGTAATCCTTGCATTGAAGCTGTCCTATAATTAGAAAGTATTATTATTCTTGCCTTGTGAACATATCCATAGATTGAAACATGGCTTCTTTGTATTGTACACTGTCAAAATATTCATTACCTATGAAGGCATCATCTAAAGAAGAACTGATGTGCTGCACTTTGGAAACCGTTCATATTTGAACAGTAGGGAATATTGCTCTTGTTGCTATGACTGCATTGTGCAGATGATCTCTTGCAAAGGTAAGAAACTGTCTCTCCACCTTTAGTCATTTTGGATCACCCAAATTCTCTGGTTCATATTCTTGATCTTTCCCTTGCTTCTCTTTCAGTGATTTTGTTTAAAAAATAATCATACAGATAGTAGTGAGACCTGTTTTAATTGTGTAATCTGTCTGTTAATTAGGGTCTGCATGAGGATGACTCTTTTTTATCAGCTTGTGAGAAATAAGTAGGAGATTCCAGACAGGTCATTTACTAGAGACAGTTTTGTCTGCTAGTGTGACCATTTTAGAACACAAAAAGAAAGCTCTATCAATTTGTTTAAAACTTCCTGTGCATATGCATGCAAAATATTTTAGAATTCATGCTCCAGTGATTACAAGAGAACTGTCCTTTTTAGCTGAATCTCAATCCTATAAGAACTGTCCCAAACCTCTGTGCCAAGCAGCTTGCAGGATAAGAGCCTAAAACTTCATAGGTGGTACCTGCAGATCCAACTACACATCTTCTAGTTCCTTCCCCATCAACTAACTAACGTTGAAAGGAGAAACAGCTTGACAGAAGCCATTCAGACATCAGGATTGGAGTCACATGACCCCTCCCCATCAATCCTTAAACGTCCATGCACCTTCTCTGAGAGTATACAGAAAAGCAGACCCTTTTCAATTCCACTCAGTGGTGCATTATCTCCTTCTTTAATAACTATAAACACCTTCCCAAAAGGTGTATCACTTCGATATTAAATATTAGCTCCCCATTAGACAGAGCACGCCCATTTTACACCACTGCCAAAAAGACTAAAAGCCTATTTTTGTGGGACAAAACGCTTCAGTTGCTTTGTTCTTCTCCTGGTGTTTCTGTAGCAGCAACAAAGAAAATAGCTTTCTTGAGAGCAGTCCGGACATTAGTGCTGGAAGCTGGCAGATAGAAAGGTTTGGCATGTAGTCAGGAAATTATATAAACTGAAACTATTTCAAGTACATTCCAAACACAGGAAGGGAGAAATATTTGCTAAATGGAAAAGAACCAAATCAATGGATTTTTTTTTAAAGTCAAACTCTGCAGAGGCTAATTATTACAAGCAATAAATATTAATTATTTTATTTATGAAATCATCTTCCTTTACCAAAGCTCAGGGGCACTATACAGACAGTTAACTTCAGAACAAAACTGTATGTAAACTATTGAATTCAATAGGAATGGTGCCAGAAGAAGAACTGATGAGTTTAGATTGCATGCAACTTCTTATGTATTTCTTGGTTTTTAGGGTCAAGGAATTTGTGACACGTACAGTAGAGTTTTCTACCTTTAGTTAGTTGCTGGCCAGTTAACTCAAGGTAGCTAATATGTTTGCAAAGCCCAGTGTAAAGCCACAGATGTTTGCTCTAGGGCCTGCAGTATAAACTTCAACTATGCCAATGTCAGTTGGGGTATCATTTGCAACAGAAAACCTGACAGACTAGGTCATGGTTAGAATCCTGAAGAATAGGAATCCACTGCTTTGTATCCTGTGCAGTTGTTAACATCTGTGTGAGCATAGGATCCTACCATTCTGATTGGTCCCGTTGCACATGTGAAAATGCTATAAGGTGCAAGGCAATGGAGAGTCATGCCTTCTGCTTTAATAGCACTTTCACTCCAAGAATCAGGAACCACCACTGAGTTAAGTCTCTCAGGGTGCGTCTACACTTGTAAATTAAGTTGATTTAAGCTTGCTTAAGTCGACTTAATTTACTCTGCGTCTACACTACACTTTCCTTAAGTCGACTTAAGCAGCTGCTTAAGTCGACTTAAGGAAAAGTTAAGTCGACTTTATAAAACCTCATTTTAAGTCGACTTGCTGCTTAAGTTGACTTTCTAAAGTCAACTTAAGCCAGTGTAGATGTGGAGTAGCCCTAAGTCGACTCTAAGTCCACTTAGGGCTCTCCAGGACTTCACTACTGCCCTCCCTGCCAGGGGGGCTGGCACAGGGAGAGCCTGGCATGCCCCCTCACAGGGCAGGGCAGAGCCTGCCCACCCAGCCCCTATGCCTTGCCAGGGTCCCTGTCCCCCTTTATCCCATTGTACCCATGTACAATGGGGCAAAGGCTGAGCCCCCTGGCACCTGGCAAGGGGTGCCCCACCACCACCGTAGACCAGACCCAGGTCCACCTAGCCCCTACAAGTCGACCTAGGTGTCCAGTGTGGACGCTCTAGGTTGACTTTGTAGGGTCCCCCCAAAGTTGACTTAAAATTTAAGTGTAGACATGCTAAGTCGACTTAAATTAACAAGTGTAGACATAGCCTATGCAATCCTGTGAGGGAAGAAAACATCATTATTTCCTTCCTAGATGTAAGGAAAAACACTGCCTAAATAATTGGGGGCCCAATCTGTGACACCTGTGGCCCGATTATCAGAGGTATTGTTGAGGATGCTTGAAGTTGTTATGAATGCCAAGACTATAACAAGGATCAAAATAGAACTAGATAAGTTCATGGAGGATAGGCCCATCAAAGGCTATTGGCCTAGAGGGGCAGGATGGAACACCATACTCTGAAGTAGTCCTAGCCTCTGTTTGCCAGAAACTGGGAATGGGTAACAGGAGCTGGACTTGATGATTGCCTGTTTTGTTCATTCCCTCTTACACAACTGACTTTGGCCACTGTCAGAAGACAGGACACTGGGATAGATGGGCCATTGGTCTGAGCCAGTGTGGCCATTCTTAGGTACCCAATGAAGTTGTGACTGTTCATCATCTCTGAAAATCATGTCCCTGAAAATTAGGGGCTAAAGTGCCCACCTTTAGGTGCTTTTAATTGATTTCTAATTTGAGTTAGGTACCTAAATATTGTTGAGGAGCTAGGCCTAGGTGACTTGCTTGAAGTCACAATCAGGCTACAGAACCAGATCTCCTGACTCTTCTTCCTCATAGACTCTACAGTCAGAAGGGATCAATATGATCATCTAGTCTGATCTGCACAATGCAGGCCACAAAATCTCACCTACCTACTCCTGTAATAAACCTCTAACCAATGACTGAGTTATTAAAGTCCTCAAGTCATGATTTAAAGACTTTAAGTACTGAGAGTCCACCAGCAAGTGAGCTGTGCCCCATGCTACAGGAGAAAGCGAAAACCCCCCAGAGCCTTTGCCAATCAGCTCCGGGAAAGAATTCCTTCTCCACCCTAATATGGTGATCAGCTAATCCCTGAGCATGTGGGCAAGACTCATCAATCAGACCCCAAGAAAGAATTCTCTGTAATAACTCAGAACCCACCCCATCAATTATCCCATTGGCATATCTGTCACCAGTAGTCAAAATGTATTTATACAGAGCAATCGTATCTCCCCTCAACCTTCTTTTGGTTAGGCTAAATAAGCCAACCACTTTGAGTCTCCTTTCACAAGGCAGCTTCTCTATTCCACAGATCATTCTTGTAGCCCTTCTCTTAACTTGTTCCAGTTTGAATTTATATTTCTTAAGCCTGGGGAACCAGAACTGCACACAATATTCCAGATGGGGTCTCACCAGCACCTTGTATAATAGTACTAACACCTCCCTATCTCTATTGGAAATACCTTGGCTGATGCATGAAAAGATTGCATTAGCTTTTTTCACAGCCACATCACATAGGTGGCTCATAGTCATCCTGTGATCAACTAATACTCCCAGGTCTTTCTCCCCTTATGTCACTTCTGTCATCTCCAATTGTTTTGTCCCCAACTTATAGGAAAAGTTCTTGTTAGTCCCTAAATGCATGCCCTGGCACTTTCCATTATTAAGTTTCATCCGATTTCTATTACCCCCGTTTACAAGACGATCCAGATCTTTAACTATGATATTCCAATTCATCTCTGTACTGGCAATACCTCCCAATTTGGTGTCATCCACAAACTTTATTAGCACACTCCCACTTTTTGTGCCAAGGTCAGTAATAAAAAGGTTAAATAAGATTGGTCCCAGGACTGATCACTGGGAAACTCCTCTAGTAACTTCCCTCCAGCCTGACAGTTCAACTTTCATTATGACCCATTGTAGTCTCCCCTTTAGCTAGTTCCTTTAGCCATAAAACCATCCTTCCTGGTCACCATTTAGGGTTAGCGTCTTTCTCCCTACTTTATTATCCCCTACATTTTTCTAGGAAGAACTAGGAAAGGCAGCTAACTGACGTCAGAAACCATTTATTGGCAGTTATGAGTGTGTCAATGTGTGCTAGAGGGGTTTATTTAAACTGTGGTTACACAGAACAGCTGACCATAAAAACTTTCCATTTGTTCACCTCCTGCTCCATTGTCCAACCTAAACAAGCGTGTGGAAGCTTTCCTAGTAGTCAGACAGCCAAGATAGTTTTTATAATGCTGCCAGGGCAGTTCTGGTAACATATCTAATTCTCAGTAAACCCATTGAAATGGAGCTATTCACGACATGCATTTGGCCAGCATACAGATCAAACTGCAAAGCTTAGTTAGACAATCGCAATAGTCCCATTTGACCTTAAAGTCTATGAGGCATGAGAAATTGCTATCCTTGAAAAATACTGCTTTAGTCGCATAATATCTTCCACTGTGGGTTGCACAATCTCTAAAACATATACACCAATTATACATCTAGTCCAAAATGCCTCTTTATTGATTGCATCAGATTGTTCTTGTTCTGCTTTGTACTGCACTGTCCCAAATGGTGACAGCTTGAGCCTCCTGATTTTAAGCTCTCAGGATGAAGGCTTGTTTACTTGCTCAATGCAACTCTCCTGCTGTACTGCATCATGTGCACTAATGGCATACATGAGTGAAAATAAAACAAAACCAATAATCTTTGATGTATCATTGTTTTATGACAGCCATAAGGAATGCAGTAAAAATTATCAATAAAAATAAATGATTCATGTATTATTTATTCATAAGATTTATTATAATATCCATATATCATTTATGCAGTGACAAATGATCCAATTGTGTCTCCTGTATGCTACTGGTAATCTTGTTTTATATTCTGATACTCAACCTGTTGAAATCGATGGCAAAGATCACACAAACTGTAAGCAGAGAATCAGGTTCTGATAGAGCTCCAAATCAAGGGTCAAATCTTGATCCCATTGAATTCTACAGCAAAACTTCCATTGCCTTCAGTGAGATCCAGATTTCACTCCTGGATTTCATTCACTTCAACAGAGTTAGGCTGGATTTACACAGGTGTAGCTGAGTACATATATGGCTCCTTGTGCTTGAAGGTGGATTTACAAGTATCTAACTTGACTTTGAAAATCTGAGTCTATAGAATCTCAAATGGCAAATTTAGACCCACTAGGTGAATGATGCAAAATATTTCAACACTAAAAGAAAACAAGGCAAATAAGGCTTTGGGTGCTTGAACTTTTTTGGAAGTACACAGGGGACCCCTCATTTCAGTCACATTTGTTAGAAGGAAAAGGTCATTTTCGTAAACACAATTATTAAAGGTCACAAAAAGATGCAAAACTCAGAAACTTACAATATATTTGATGCAAGTGTGAGAAATCTTGCACCATGAAAATGATTGTAAAGTTTGTTATGTTTTCCAGTTTTGCAAGGGAAACCACAAAATAGCCCCTTCCTCTCCCGCAGGAATTTCACATTGCTACACATTACTTAGTCTAGTAGACTACTTTCTGTTTCCAAAACCTGGAAATTTTCACAGTTTGTGGTGGCCTTGGGAATTTTTTTTCCTTCTGTAAAGTAGGTGGGCCAGATCTTACCACCATTTAAGTTATAACCACATTCAGATCTTGTAATTCTTATTAGAAAGGATGGTATTTTTTTTTCTCATGAAAAATTACCCCAAAACTTTTTTCATGTTCAAAACAAACAAACACTGATTTTTGGTTAATGGAAACTTAAAATTGCTAGGTTTGAGATTTGCTCAAAAACTTCTAAATTGACAAAACAAACATCTTTTCTTGAAAATTCCCATTTAGTCAAAAAGACATTGTCCAAAAGAACTGTGCTGAAACTTTTTCATCCACACAAATCTTCATTGAATTCGGATGCATCTCAACTCAACTCAAAATATTAACTGGTGAAGACTACTTCAAGTGGATGCAAGTTTCTGTCCTTATATATCCCTTTGCCAGGTAATAGTCCTAGACAGTCAACACCTATGATTGATATTATATAAATACCACAGATTAGATAGACTGCATAGAAAGAAGAGAATTCAGAACAATTAGAAGTTTCACCATTTGGGGAACCACCAGACAAAGGTAGACTTGTAATTGTTATCTTTGGAGGGTGCTTGGTGACTTACAATGAGTTCCAATTTATCCTGCACACTTGTACAACATGACACTGTATTCTGCAGGCTGTTTGATACACGATACAGCATACAAGAAAATGGACAGCTTCTGACCATTCTCAGCGTGGAGGAAAGCGATGACGGAGTGTACTGTTGCACAGCTGACAATGGAGTTGGAGTGGCTGGAAGAAGTTGTGGGGCTTTGCAGGTGAAAATGAGTAAGTGGGGGAACTCCTTCAAAGCAATTAAACCTAGTGGATGATAAAAAGCCGATCTGTTCTTTGGCATTAATTTAGCAGACACGTTGGACTCCATTCTGCTGATATTTGAAAAAAGAAAGGCTTCTGTTTGCACTATAAGGATATTTTACAATCTCACATGATGCACAGTCTATTTTTGCCTATCTGTATGCTCACATCTGGTTTTGCCTGAGGTTTCTATATCTGGCAAATGTAGTCAGTGTTTCTTGCACACAAGTGATCATGTGATAAATAAATCTGTTGATCTTTGAAGGTGTCCAATTCTGGATGCTGAAGGAAGGCATAAGGAACCTAACAATGCAGTGCTGTGAAAATTTGTTCCTGACCCCACCTGGAGATCAGTTTACATCCCACAGCACAAGAATTGTTAGCTCTTGTGACAGATAATGCCTGTTGCTACTGAAACAATGATGCTATTTTATCCATATAGGGCCGCATTTTGGCTCAGGCCATGAGAAGCACAGTAAGGAGGGAGGTGTGATACTAAATTGGCACTGTGAGAGCACAGATTTTCTTATCCAAAATATCAAGAAGTCCTGAGCAGCTCTATATGTGTAGTTGTCCCTTCTTCATAACTAGGGCTTGGGCCCTGTGAACACTTATACACTTGAGTAGCTGTGTTGAACATAGTGGGAATACTTATGTGCTTACACACATACGAGTATGAATGGGCACGTGTGAATTAATGAGCCAAATCCTGCAGATTCTCTGCATGTGGAATACACATTGACTTCAACAGGCATTTTAGGTGTTGGACAGTCGCAAGACTAGGCCCCAGGTTTGCTAACTCTTGACCTAATGTGGTGCCCATTGACACTGGATTACAGTCAGCATGAGAAAATAAATAGCTTTGAAACCATTTTATTACTTATTTAGAATTAAATAAAAATTCTCCTAGAGCACCTGGAAGACAACACTTCAAATGTTTTAAAAGAACTGACACTGAAATTCTGTTTCAAACTTGAAGTTTCCAAGGTCAAGTTTACCTTCCAGGAACACAAACCTAAATTTACCCAAGTCTGTCCTTCAGTTGTTCTGGGTTTTGGTCACATTATGGGTCACAACTTCTATCATAAAAGACACAGACTTGCTCTGTCATAATGGTGTGACTTACTGGAGGCTAGTAAGAGATTCAGTGTTCCTGGCCTGGGCTGCATACTAAACCTGATGTACTAAACCTGATTAATACAGGTTAATACACCTGTCACACACCCTTTCTAGATTACAGATAGACCTGATCTAGAACTCTGCATTTGGACTCAGCATTGATGAAATCTGAATTGAGATACAAACTTTCATAGTATGCTCTCTTTACTGTGGACAAAGCAAAAGCCCTGAAGACAAAGATTCCTGAATGTTGAAGAGACTATTATCTAGATCGCTGACCAGTCCTTAATTCAGATCAGTGTCAAACTCCACTATTACCGAAAATGAATAATTTCCACTAGGTTACCTGTTTTGGTGTCATTTACTTGAACTTAATATTATAGAGTGTAGATATAGTTTATAATTATTTCTTTCAATGGCATTACACAGTCTATCAAAAATTCTCTCGGTTTTTCTGTCATTTAAACCCAGATCTTCGAAGAGCTCAGGTACATAAATACTTGTCAGGGCTAGGCCTTGGTGACATCAGTACAGACTCTTTGTTCAGAGGTGTTAACAGTAGATTTTTGATGATAAAGAATATTATCAAGTGTATCTAAACGGTGTCTCATGTCTTCTGTTCTCATTTGACTTTGGTCTTTTTGTTTTAGAACCTAAAATAACTCGTCCTCCTACAAATGGAAAAATAATAGAAGGATCAAAGGCAGTTCTCCCTTGCACTACAATGGGGAATCCCAAACCTTCCGTCTCGTGGATCAAGGGAGAAACTGTTCTCAAGGTGAGTAGAGGATGAAATTAAAATATCACTTGCATGCTAAAAATATGACATCATCAGTCCAAGTATTTGTAAATTCTCTCAGAAAAGCATTTAAAGAGGCACAGATGTCATGTAGAAAATGTAAAAACAAGACTTGCTTTAGGGATAATTCTACTTATCTGGAATTTTTTCCCTAAATTTCTCTATCTCATTATTGAATTACAAGTAGACCTGGCTTAATACAGACAAAAAGTGTTTGTGACTCAATTTGTGATAGAATGTACTGATCTGCTTTGCAGATATTCATTCACAACCCCTTTGAAATTCACTGATTTGCAAACATTTGGATGAGTGAATGACTTGAACAGTAGGAACTGAACTTATTGGACTGCAGGATACAGCTCTACATTCTTTAATTCACAGGATTGTACAAATAGTTCTTGTTCAAAGGGGTGATCATTACTTCTAGCACTGCTAAAAGTTATTCTGGAATTCACTTAACAATTCTATGTTTGTAAATACAAGTTTCTAACTGTTTGACCCAACAAACTGAAGTATATTCATTTTTCCATTTCCCAACTCCCTCCTTTCCATCTCTGTCAGGAAAATGCCCGAATTACTGTTCTGGAATCAGGGAGTTTAAGGATCCATAATGTTCAGAGAGAAGACGCAGGACATTATCGCTGTGTAGCAAAGAACAGCCTTGGCACAGCCTATTCGAAACCTGTCACAGTGGATGTGGAAGGTGAGTGACTCTCATTTCCAGAATATCAGCATTAAAATATCTTTCAGACAGATTCCAATGTCAAGCTAAATAAATGGGACCTACATTTTGTTATGCAAAAGATTATGTTAAAGGGGGTGCAAAAGGCTATAGAAGGGCAAGCAAAGAAAAACTTAGGGTGATAATATCAGCGCTTCGTTCACGAGTGAAGGAAAAGCAAAAGAAACACAAACCTGCAAGTTCCAAAGGGGTAGCCCCATTAGTCTAGTTCCGCAAAACAAACAAGGAGTCTGGTGGCACTTTTAGGCTATGTCTAGACTTGTAAAGTTAAGTTGACCTTGTTAAGTCAACTTAACAGAGTGGCTACACTTTAAGTTGACTTAAGATGACCTTGTAAGTTGACTTAACAGTAGACATAACGGTCCACACTGGTTTTAAGTCGACTTAAGAAGTCGACTTAAGACTTAAGTCGACCTTCAGAAGTGGTGTTATTAAGTTGACTTATGCTGTTATTAAGTCGACTTAAGGAAGCGCTCAAGTTGACTTAATAAAAGCCCAGTGTGGACACGGTTTTGTGTAGGTCGACTTACGTGTCCTTAAATCAACCTAAGTTGTCAATGTAGATGCACCCTTAAAGACTAACAAATTTGCATGCTAATGGTGGGCCAACTCCTGCTGACCCTTTGACTTCAGTGGAATTTTGGCTATGTAAAGACAACAAGATCTGCCCTCAGGGAAAAAAGTAACTGATGGATTTTCCTTTTCTTTGTCAAGCCATTCCCACATCTTCGTTTGTAGAGTCTCACCGTGATTCTACTCAACATCTGTCTAGCTTGTGCAGGAGGGAAATGAGATTTCAGATAGAAGGCTGCTGCAAAATGCTTACTCTGAACTGTCTTCAGTTCAGACTGTTGCAACACTACTTCTGAGTTTCTTAAAGGATTGTGGCATTATTCCTATTACTGCTGTGCCCGTTCTTTTTTTTCCTTTTAATTTGGTTGAGTCGTCAGCAAAACATGAAAAATTCTCTTAAAGGGACCTGTATATTTTCTTCCTGCTAAATTGGGTGCTGATTATTTTGTTTGCAGTGTTTAGATATTTACTCTCTGGTATAAATTATCACCAATTTCAATGTGCTGAGGGTAAATGGCCACTTCAGAGACAGACTGAAAGAGCTCAAAGCATTCTGCTTTCTTGGATACTTGAACATTACATCAAGAAGTGCTTTATGGTAGTCAGTGATGGAAGAAGGATTAATCCAATGGATGAGCCAATCTGCATTTCCCAATCTGAATGGAGCCCCATGCTGCAAAGAGCCTGTCCATTTTTCTAATAACACTGGTTTTGGGGCTTCATGATTTTGGTCAGTGCAGGTCATACCGTGGTTTTGACCAGAGCAGGCTATATGTAGCATTAGGATGAAAATTTTGCATATATAAGGTGATTTCATTGGGAATGGGAAGTGGCCCACTATACTCTGTTACAAATTATTGTAGGTTTGTTGTTTGCTTAACAAACCCATTTGCAATATCATGACTCTTCAGTTCCTTTAATATTTCACTGGACAAGTTCTAGGTAGATCAGAAGATCACGCAGTACACCGACTCAGAGATGAAAGTATTTTGTTATGACTAATGATCCAGACTGCCCCACAGTTCAGATCTGGGGTTTTGGTCTGAATCATCACAGAGATGAGGAAAGCCAATATGTTTGGATCTGGGTCTACATTTCTTTAGCATTTGGGGCTCTTTGGTTTGGGCCCAATATAGAGATAAAATCCATGAGGTCTTATGAAGAATTAATTGATCACCATGAACTCAGTGTCATTCAGTGGAACTTCCCCTCCAGGGCAGGACCAGCTAGTTTTAAATGTTAAAGCTCCAGAACTGTATGAGCCAGCTGCAAAGTCTGAATCTGGGCTAGACCTGCACCAAAATTTAGGGTGCTTAGATTAGTATTTTGTGTTGTGCCTCTCAATTCAACCAGTGGAGAATTGATCAGCAAAATCACATTGCAAACAATTCTGCAAGCATCCAATCTCTAAAACAAGAAAGACTAGTGCTTGATTAATTAATGAAACCTCAGTATTCTTGCACAAACTATTCCTTCATATTCCATTCATGTGTGTTATACTAACAAAGGAATGCTGTTCACTAGCCTTGCTTTGGTTTTTCTGGTAAGATATCTATATAATATACCTCATTTCAGGTTTCAGTTCTGTTTTACTTTTTAGCTTCCAAAATTCAAAGCTAATAATCCTTCAGTTTGTAAGAGTCTGTTTCTCCTTCCAATGTTTGGGAGTAATGCCTGCAAACATTACCAAGAGTTGCACACACACACACACACACATTATACTTCCTCAGGCATTCAGTAGGCTAATTTATAACCTACTGATTGTTATTATTTTTAGTATTTTCCCCAGCTGTCAAAATTTTAAAATAGCTCCAGGTACATAATCATCTAAAATGGTATGTGCAGGCAATCAGTCCTCAATTAAGTCAACTGGGTCTATTCACTGCAGTCCATTGGATCTTAGGTAAGAAAACTAATGACTTCTATCTAGTACCTTTCATTCACAGAAATAAAATGACTTTCTTAGCTGATATCTTGATACAGCTATTCACTGAAGTTACTAGATTGTATATTAATTAATTTTAAAACATAGTTACTGAGAATTATTGGAACAGCATCAACATTTAATCCCAGAGCAAATACACATTCCAAAAATAACACAAATATATACAATACTAAACTAAATATAGATCAAGTAAGTCCTGATTTCCCAAGAAGGCCCCTCTTGAGCCTCTCATTTTAATTAGCTTCAGGTACAGTACACAACATTTACATTTCTAATTGCTTGAGGGATTAATCTAATGTCTATTGAATTTAGTAGGACAGCTCGTATGCTTAAAGTGAGGCATGTGCTTAAGAACCCTGCTGAATCAGCAGCAAAGAGCATCAGGTTTTCAGAGCTATAGAACATTTTTAGTGCTGGATGGCTAAAGATCTGAAACTAACTGAAAATACGGTGTTCTTTGCACTTACATGTTCAGTGGTGTGAGCTGATGTAAATAACAGCCTGGTTCTGCTCCTATTAGAAGAAAGAACAAAGTCCCATTGACTTCAATAGTCAGAGTTGATCAAAAAATGCCATTTCCCCCCCAGAAATGTAAAATAACATTCTTTTCCTAAATTACCCATGAAAGTATTTCTGTTTCTTGACACATACCTGGAACTCAAAAAAACAAAACAAAACCAAAAAAGCCACCCGTCCCCAAAACGAAATGTGTTTGTGTGTTTAATATATATATTAGCTACAACTTTTGGTTTCCAGTTTTCGGTCAGCCTTTCTCTCCCAAAATAGTTTTTGCCCCCAAATATTGTTAAATGTTTTGCCTATTTTCATGGAAAACATTTCAGTGAAAAGAGTCAAAACAGCTGTACAGCCGGACAAGGGCCTAAATGTGGTAGGGTTCCTATGGAGCCCTTCCTCATTCTCTGTGTGCTTTACTGCCTAGCCTATGCATTGTTCAGTGCAGCTTTCTTTTATTTTACATGGTGAAACGCTGTCCTTCTTGAAGTCAATGGGCGGTTTCCCATTGCCTTCAATGGGACCAGCATTTCATGCATGATTTTTATAAAAGCACTAAAGAACCCAGCCCAGTTGCACTGTGCTTCCAATTGCAAGAACTCTCCCATACCATAATCAAAGACCAGTCAAAACCAATTTTCACCAGAACAGGCATGCAAATCAGTTCACTAACATTGGCAGTGTGGAATTCAAAAGCCTGCCTTTAACTTGCAGGCAAACCTCTGAGCAAAGCTGCAGTAAAAATAGCACAGCTGAGTTTGCACGTATGAGATTTAGGAACTGATCTTCACAGGTGGTGGGGAAGGAACATAAGTGGCAAGCTTTTGTTAGGAGACTGTTGGATGTAACAATGTTAGATGAGCTGAAAGAGTAAGGAAAGGCGGCATAAACTATTTTTGCCATCCCAGCTTTGCCCTTAGAAATAAAAGTACACTGAAAGGGGACTGGAATGCAATTTTGTCTGTTTTAGAGACACTGTGGCACACTGCAGCTTATTTTTATTGTTTCATTTCAGGGAAAGTAGAGATGGGTCCCAAAGAAAATCTTATTTTTAAACAGCCGGGAACTTGGGGGAGAGGATCTAAATGAACATGCAGCCGCTGTGTTCTGGCGTGCATGGAATTCCCATTTATATCAATGCTGATGAAGAGCAGGATATGGCCCTCATCTGTGTCAAGAATGCAATAATTAGAGAAATGTGAAACTTGTATAGGCAAAAACAAAACAAAAAAATTCAACCTTTTCCTTTATTTGTAGCATAGCCCTTAACATGACAAATGCAACAGACATATTTTCAGACATATTTCAGACAAATGCAACAGACATATTTCAGCCATATTTTCAGATGGCATGTGCTGTATTCTCAGTGGCTATGTCTACACTTGTTAATTTAAGTCGACTTAGCATGTCCACATTCAAAAATTAAGTCGACTTACAGGGGACCCTGCCAAATCGACCTACAGTGTTCACACTGGACGCCTAAGTCGACTTGTAGGGGCTAGGTGGACCTGAGACAGGTCCACAGTGGCAGGGGGGGCACCCCTTGCCAAGTGCCAGGGGGCTCAGCCTTTGCTCCATTGTACTTTGGTACAATGGGGCAAAGGGGGACAGGGACCCTGGCAGGGCATAGGAGCAGGGTGGGCAGGGCTCTGCCCTGCCCTGTGGGGGGGGGGGGGAGGGGCATGCCAGACTGTGGCTGTGCCAGCCACCCTGGCAGGGAGGGCAGTGGGGAAGCCCTAAAGCCCCCTAAATCGACTTAAAGTCGACTTAGGGCTACTCCACGTCCACACGGCTAAGTCGACTTAGCCAGAAAAGTCAACTTAAAAGGAGGTTTAAGAAAGTTGACTTTAATTTTCCTTAAGTCGACTTAAGCAGCTGCTTAAGTCGACTTAAGGAAAATGTAGTGTGGATGCTGATTAAATTAAGTCTACTTAAGCAAGTTAAAGTCGACTTAATTTCTAAGTGTAGGCGCACCCAGTGATATTTACAGAGCACATTGTTGCATACAGTTGAAAACAGCACACCTTCTGCAGTCCCAAATGCTGATCTTGTGAGCTTGCATTCTGCTTCTTTTAAAGAAGAAGATTGTAACAATGATATTCACCATAGCTAGAATGTACCAAGTTTTTTTAGATATGCAGGATCAGCTAAAAGCCATGGGCAAATTCATGACTTATGTAAGTCCATTGAAATCAATGGGGATTCCCCACGGATGAATATAGCCCTTTCTGTGAAAAGAACACAGTGAGGTTGGCCAGCAAAAACATTTTTTTAATGAAAAATAATCCCTATCAAGACTTTTGCCCTTCTGTTGTGTTTTCCACAGAAACAAAATGAAATACTGATAGTTGATCATCAAAGTAGACATGACATCTGCAGTAAATAATAGCAGATGGGACAAAACCAAAATGAAGCAGTGTAGTAACTGTGATGGATTCAGGACAGGGCCAGTGGATCAAATGATTTGACCGCATGTTTTGACACAACTTCCTGCTCATGAATTGTTGCCATCTTCTGCCACTCAGAATCCTGCTCCCTGCGCTGTGTGTCTCAGAGACTTTTCATCATTGGTTCTCAGCCCCAAAGACCTAGCGACAGGCTATGGCCTCCATTGAGACTCTTTTGCTCTGCCCTGGTGCCATGCATAACGAAACCTTAAAACTATCATTACAGTATAGCTAGGGATTTCCTCAGCACAGAGAATCTCCGGCTGGCGTATGAAGGCATCATCATCCTACATACATCAGAATATGCTCCACTTCAACAATTCCCACATGACCCAATGGCCTTCAGAGATTGCGTGAAACCAGCATACACTAGGGCTATGTCTACACTGGCAAGTTAGTTCGAATTAAGGAGGCTTAATTCGAACTAACTAAAGCCATGGCTACACTAGGCTTTAGTTAGTTCGAATTAAGGGCTTCCTTAATTCAAACTAATAAGTTTGAATAGGGTATTCGAACTAAGGGGTTAATTCGAACTAACTAGTTCAAATTAACCAATGTGGCCATGTTAATTCGAACTAATTTCTTAGTTCGAATTAACCGGCCATTGAAATGAATGGGGATTGCTAATTCAAACTAAGCAAGTGCTTGCTTAGTTTGAACTAATGTTCCAGCGTGGCCATGCCAGTTTGAATTAAGCTAATTCGAACTAACTAAAATTAGTTTGAATTAGTTCAAACTAACTAATTTGAACTAATTTTAGCAAGTGTAGACATAGCCTAGGGGTAGCCCGAAGGTAGCTCTCCTTTACACCAACAACCAGACTAGCTTTACCTTCCCTAGGTATGAGGGAGCGCCATGGTGCTGAGTAACCTCCTTTCCTCCCCACAGCCTGGCTCCCATGCTGTGTAGACCAAAGAATCAGGGTCACAGAGTCATAGGTGCTGTGGGGCTTTCTTTACTTCCTTCACCATGGAAGACCTTGGTTCCACACAATGTAGGGACAGCTTGACAGAACGAGCCGCCGAAACCCTCTTTATATTTGTGCACGGACATTTTAGATCCCTCCATTTGAGTTGATCCAGGCCTCATTTAGGTTTAATCCATTGTTGACTACAAAACTATTTAAGTCCCATATTTTTTATAATAATAGTGCAGGCACCCGCACGTGTTCAAACAAATCCAGCAAAGAAAAACCTTTGGTTATTCTAGTCTTTAAAACTGATAAGTCATCCATACCGCTGCAAGACTGGAACCTAGTACATTATGGAAGTAAACCTAGCTTCATAGCTATAACCATATAGCTAGTGGGGCATCTGCTAATTACGCACTCAGAACAGCCGTAATTGCATTTGATATGGCTGCAGTTGCGTTTTTTGAGTATCACTTTCCATAGAAATACAAAATCCTCTATGGAAAAGGAAGTGCCTTTTTAAACACATATAGAAGGGCTAAAGAGAGGGTTATTCAAGATCTTTGGCCTTGTGCTGTATATCTCTTACTCTTAAAAAAAAAAAATTCACAACATGAAAAAAACATCCTAATGATTCAATACAGTGATGCAGTAACTGTTTACAGCAGACATTTATCTCTATATAACCTGCTGTTTTATACTGGGCCATTGATTTTTACAGTATATACTGAACACTGCCTGTGAAGAGAATATTTCCTTGAGAATAAATTAAAGTGTAAAATGCCCCCCAAAAACATTTCTTTCTCCTGGAAAAAGAAGAACCTGTGCTTAACCCAAAATGACTCCCACACCTTCTCAGGTGCAAAAAAGCCGTACCTGTCTCCAGCCATCTGCCAAAACCTCCAGCATTTCCCCTTCACATACTACACAGTTGTGTGGTTCCAGTACAATCCACTGCCTATTAAATATATAGGGAAAGTAAATGGAATTGACTATCAAATGAAATAACCCAAGGAACACAGTAGTGCTTCTGTTATTCACAGTTGTATGTTAATTCCATAAACCCCTCTACTTTGTCATTTATCAGACAGACTCTCCAGAATGCTTCAGAATCTAGGGGCCTTTCCCCAGAACCATTTTATGGGTGCCACAGGCTATATCTACACTTGTAAATTTAGGTCGACTTAGCATGTCCACACCTAAATTTAAAGTCGACTTAGGGGGGACCCTACAAAGTCGACCTAGAGCATCCACACTGGATGCCTAGGTTGACTTGTAGGGACTAGGGGGACCTTGGACAGGTCCAAGGTGGCAGGTGGGCACCTCTTGCCCAGTGCCAGGGGGCTCAGCCTTTGCCCTGTTGTACCTGGGTATAATGGGGCAAAGGGGGACAGGGACCCTGGCAGGGCATAGGGGCAGGGTGGGCAGGGCTCTGCCCTGCCCTGTGCGGGGGCATTCCAGGCTCTCCCTGTGCCACCCCCCCTGGCAGGGAGGGCAGTGGGGAAGCCCTGGAGGCCCCTAAGTCGACTTAGAGTCGACTTTGGGCTACTCTGCGTCCACACTGGCTTAAGTCGACTTTAGAAAGTCGACCTGAGCAGAAAGTCGACTTAAAATGGGGTTTAATAAAGTTGACTTAATTTTTCCTTAAGTCGACTTAAGCAGCTGCTTAAGTCGACTTAAGGAAAGTGTAGTGTAGATGAAGAGTAAATTAAGTCGACTTAAGCAAGCTTAAGTCGACTTAATTTACAAGTGTAGATGCACCTTAGGGGCCTTTCCCCAGAATCATTTTCTGGGTGCCACAGAGCCCGTGGGGCCGTGGTTACCATTCTAGAACCATTGTTTGTCCGAGGGCATGACTCATAGACCCTAAGGTCAGAAGGGACCAGTACGATCATCTAGTCTGACCTCCTGCAAAATGCAGGCCTCAAGACCTCACCCACCCACTCCTGCAATAGGCCACCAACCTATGACTGAGTTATATGAGACAGTGGGCTTCCCTGTGTCAGTCAGGGCTTGTCTATATTTAACAGGCTGCAGTGGCTCAGCTTCAGTAAGGATGCTGCCTATGCTGACAAGAGGGCTTCTCCTGTCAGCCTTCCCTGAGAAGCAGTAGCAAGGCTGACGGGAGAATTCTCCCATTGACCTAGCGCTGTCCACACCGGGGCTTAGGGCAGTTTAACTGTGTTACTATAGGTGTGGGTTTTTTACACCCCACTGAGCAACATAGTTAGGCTGACCAATTTTCCTAGTTTGGACCAGACTTCAGTGACTAGCAGAACTCAGCAGGATGGAGGTGGGGTTCAGCTGGGACAAGCACTGAAAGGCCCAGAGGTCAGTCTGAGAACACCATGGAGACTTCAGTAGGGCTCTGTGTCTTAGACTGTAAACTCTTTGGGGCAGGGGACTCTCTTTTGTTTTGTGTTTGTACAGCATCGAGACAATGGGGTCCTGGGTCCATGAATGGGGTTCGTCCGTGCTCTGGTAACCCAAATAATTAATAATATTAACAGGTGTCAGGCTTGTGCTGTGTATCTGAATTTCTTGGTCTGAAAAATCTGATGAGAACAAACTATTTTCAGTCCAGCTGAAAATGTTTCATTCTGAAGAATGGGCAAAGATTCAGGTCCACTCAGACATTCTCCAAGTGAGTTCATTCATCCCTAATTCAAAATGGTCCTATTCCACGTCCTGCTGTGCTGCTATTTAACACGGCAAAAGGCAAACAAGTGAAAACAAGAGTCGGAGCAGTATGCCTCACATCCTGTGACTTGGATGAGGTTTGTTTTAAAGTTCCATCCCTTGTAGTCAGGAGTCCTTTGCAGCCACAATTTATTGCTTAATTTTAGCTACTAAAATAGTACTGTCACAGCCACAGAAATGTTCCCCCACAAGCCACTTGTGAGAATTGTATTGCCCTTAAAAATTGGAAGGGCTTGCTACGGGAGTCATTCCTTTCAAGAGGATGGTCCCCAAGAAGCTGAAGTGCAGATTTTTTTTTAAAAAAAGCTATTTCTACATCTGTAAAGAATTTCTCTCCGATCCCTCCATTGACCAGAGTACGCTGAGAATGGAGAACTGCAGATACTTTACTATTTGACAAGCAGGTTGAAGTCACAAGTTGTAGCAATGTAAGTTTGCTCCCATTACTGAGAATTGCTCAGAGTCTTGTGTATTTTCTAAATTTACTCAATAGATAAGTTGGCCGACACAAGTAATTACTGTAAAAAATAAGCATGGAAAAGGCTAGGAGGTAGATAATTTGTGTGCGTACAATATGTACTTGCAGGAGGTTAATGCATGCAGCCCTCACAGTGACATATATTGCTCTTGCAACTGCATATGCTGTTTTTAACTCCACAGGCATTATTTTGTAAGGCTATGTCTACACTTGTTAATTTAAATCAACTTAGCATGTTTACACTTAAATTTTAAGTCGACTTGGGGGGACCCTAGGACGACTTGTAGGGGCTAGGTGGACTTGGGACTTGTCCATGGTGGCAGGGGGGCACCCCTTGCCAAGTGCCAGGGGGCTCAGCCTTTGCCCCATTGTACCTGGGACCCTGGCAGGGCATAGGGGCAGGGTGGGCAGGGCTCTGCCCTGCCATGTGGCGGGCATGCCAGGCTCTCCCTGTGCCAGCCCCCCTGACAGGGAGGGCAGTGGTGAAGTCCTGGAGAGCCCTAAGTCGACTTAAAGTCGACTTAGGGCTACTCCATGTCTACACTGACTTAAGTCGACTTTCTAAAGTCGACTTAAGCCAAAAGTCGACTTAAAACTATGTTTTATAAAGTCGACTTAACTTTTCGTTAAGGCGACTTAAGCAGCTGTTTAAGTTGACTTAAGGAAAGTGTAGCGTAGACGCAGAGTAAATTAAGTCGATTTAAGCAAGCTTAAGTCGACTTAATTTACAAGTGTAGATGCACCCTAAGTGCCTATTTTTGGAAAATGTGGTTCTCAGTCTCTCATATCTACGCGCTGTGTTCTTAATGAATGATAAACCACCAATCCTTCTTTGGTCACTAGGAAAAAGTTAGACACTTATTGGGTGGTACTGAGACTGCAGGGCAGGTATGGCATGATACGAATAAGCACATTTGCTTGAGCACAGAGGAACAGCATATTCTTTGTTACTAGATCCAGGTGGTGCACAGCGAATGTTAACTTGGCCCTAGCAGCCTATGGAGCAAGATTTCTGCAGTACATAAACAGAGATCCCAAAGTCTCTAGAAGCTCAAATTGACCATCTGCTACTGTCACATTGTCTGTGTGCTTGAGATTAAGAGATGTCAGAAAGCAAAGGGCCATGAAGTATTACCATCACAGGCAGGTATGAGCCACCCCCTCCTTCCGTCAGCAGCAGATCCATTAGTCATTGCATTGTCTAGCCTTTTTCAACCCCCTGCAGGGCTGGACCAAGGGTTTTTGGTGCCTTAGGTGAACTATGATTTTACCCATTCCCACCCCCCACATTCAATATAGAGAAAAATGAGAAAGTCTAGAATGAACATATCAATATATTGTTTTAAATAGAGAAAAAAATAACTTCTGTCTAATTTGGCACCCCTTAAAGCCTAGTTCCCTAGTTCACATATGTGGTCGGGCCAGCCCTACCCATAGGAATGGGGGTTGAGAGGAGCAGACCTGCTGGCCATATTGGAGAAGAGGAGGGAGCCTGGCAGCCCAGACAGACGCTCATCTAGGAACAACATACCCACTGGTCTGTACTGGGAACATGCCAGAAGAATAAGTTGGTCTACTGGTAAAGAGAGACATAAGATGCCAACAGAGTGAAGACTGTGTGGAGGTGGAAGGTCACAGGGCTGGGTAGTCAGAATCTATCTAATATACCTGGCTATTCTGTTGTAATTAGAGAGGGCCAGTCATTATAGCGTTTAGGCTAAATGCATTGCAAGCAAACTCTAAACCGTGGCACATTCACATATCACTACCCTCAAAAGATTCTCCCGACTCATGTTACCAACACCCAGGTGCTCGGGCAATGGGCATGACTGGGACAGATAATAAAACCTAGCTCTCATGTAGCACTTTTCATGAATACCTCTCAAAGCATTTTACAAAGGAGGACAGCAGTACCATTACCCCTATTTTACATATGGGGAAACTGAAACCCTAGGAAATGAAGTGATTCATCACAAATCAGCCAGCAGGCTAGCAGTAGAACCTAGGTGGCTTGAGTTTCAGTCGAAGGCTCTATCCATTAGGTTGCATTGCTTCCCCTAGACTGCTATATTGGACTGGGAGCTATTAAATGACCATGATGAGTCATGTGGAGCTGGTGATCATGTGAAATACTGTTCATGAAAGTGTTATCTTGATAGGAAAAAATACTTTATTAATGAAGGAAAGCACACCTGAATGGAAAGCTGAGGAATGAGTATCTAGCACCTTGCAAAATATATTAAGAACTTAGAAGCTTTTTCCCCTCATAGATCATAAAGAACTTTACATCGAAAGTGAGTGTCATTAAAGAAATCCTCATGATACCATCCCAAGCATAGTATGCAATGGAACGCTGTTATCCGTATGATTAGGGCCATACCAATTTCACGGCCATTTCACATTTAGAGAAAAGTGGGATAATTACCCTGTACCTGCTTTCAAAAAGACACTAAGTTTCTCTCTGCATCATCAGTTTGAGGCAGAAAAATCTTTGATAGCAACAGTCTGCCTTCATCCGAAAAGAAAGGTGGAACATGCAATTTTATATTTAAGCGGCAAGTGCCTTCCTCAGGAACACTGGCATTGTCATTGAGAAGAAATGCCTGACTGTGACGGGGTGACAGTATGTTTTCTGGGAAAGGAATTCCTTTGGTGACAGATCACCACCCAAAAGGATAAAAGATGAAAATGCCAAAATCACCAGGTAGCATTTGGCCTCTCAATCTGATATTCAAGGAAGCCAGCACACAAATGCTAGCTGGCTCTCAAGGCTCTGGTGTGAGCTACCTTTTTAGAAAGAGAAGATTATTCTGATGCATCTGGCTTCAGGAGAGCAATACATCCATGCCATTAGTCACTGTATACATTTAGCTTTTATCATTCATGTTCTCCTTGACCAGCAAAATCATTTCTTTCTGTATGACACATTGACTAAATCTGGAGAAACTACAGTTCACTAACGGGAGTTCATCTAGACTTACACCGGTCTTAAGTGACAGTAGAATTTGGCCCCATTTTATTTACTGATAGGTACCAACAATGCGGGAATGTCTACACTGGAAGCTCTGTTAAGTTGACTTAACACGGTCGACTTTAAGTCGACAAAGTCGACCTTATTAACTCGACTTAGAGAGTCCACATTGAACACTCCTGTCGACTGCCTGCATCCACACTGCCAGGTGTTAGGTCAATGGAGGAGTGGTGCATTGTGGGTAGCCCTGGGAGGGGGCCTGGAGGCTAATTAGGTTGACTTAAGGGCTTTCCCCGTTTACACTGGATTAGGTTGATTTAAGTGTTAAGTCGACCGTAAGAGGTGGTGTTATTAAGTCAACTTAAGGAAGCACTTAAGTCGACTTAATAAAAGCCCAGTGTGGACACAGGAGTCTGTAGGTTGACATAACCTTCCTTAAGTTGACCTAAGGCTCCAGTGTAGACGTACTCTGTGTGTCCTAGGTGTATATGTGTATGTACATTTGCTGTGCTAAGTTGTATATGCAATGAAACTTGTATGTATGTGTGTGCTGGTTGATGAGCATAGGACACTGCTGAACTGCAGGCCTGGGTATCTAACTAGGGTGGAGTCTCTGTAAGTTGAAGTCTTGAAATCAAAATTTGAGAACTTGAGTCATTCTTGCTATGCCATTATTGCAGGAGTGGTGAGGTTCTGTGGCCTAAGGTATGAAGGAGGTCAGATGAGGTGATCACGATGGTCTCTTTTGGCCTTCAAGTCTGTAAGTTGATGTTAGTTCTACATCGTTCAATTGTTGCAAGATGGATAAGGTGCACAGAAGGGAAGGTAGCATTAACATTTATGGATAGCTATTCAGAACCTTCTCTCAGTTATATCAGCACCCTGGCCTGACTTCAGTATGGTGTAGCTGAGGGCCCAATATATTTAGTAAAATCTCCTGCCTGGTTTGTATCAGAGTTTAAACCCATGGCAATGTGTCTGTGCAGTGGTCTTTATGGCACTACATTGATGCCTATAACCCTAATTATAAAGCAACAGAGCATGCCACTTAAAAAAACCTCAGTGCATGAACAAGCAATTTGGTTTCTTCCCCAAGCTGGCCCTGTTGTGAAACAGCAGTGAGAAGTTCAAAGCATTGACAGGTGCCAATGGGAAGCTGTGCTCTGCCCAATTCATGCATTCAAAAATCATGAGTCAGTGCCCCCAGATTTTGAGATTTTAAAAAATAATACTTTTGAGGCTGCTTTGTTTGCCTTCCAGTATTTGAGCCTTTCGGGTTCATGATTTCAGGGTTTTCTCTACAATAATGAGGGACAGAAACTTAAACTAGAAACAATTTTTTTCTAAAAAAATATACCCAAGATTCTTGTCTAATCACCTCAATTCAAAAGATGGGAATTTGGGGAAAACATACTCTATTGTGAGACTAAATCACCAGAGCTCAGTTGGTTGCCACCTCTCATGATCTTATCATAAGTCTTGTGATATTTGATGTTTTTCTTAAAGCTCCATCTCCTGGAGGAAAGTGACTATGTGAGAATCTCAGCTTTCATTTACTTAAAAGTACGTTTCTTACTTTTTAAAGTAAGCTTCCCTGATTTAAAAGAAAAGCTTGAAAATGTGACACAAGCGCACTCTAACGGTTCCGAAACCAGACAGCAAATAAAAAGGATCCAAATGAGTGATTTTTATTAAAATCTCACACTTTTAAAGGTTAATCTCATGATGTTTAGGTTCTTGACTCGTGTTTAAAGTTGGCATTAAGAGGTTGTTGGGGCACAATGGCTATGTCTACACTTGTTAATTTAGGTCGACTTAGCATGTCCACACTTAAATTTTAAGTCAACTTTCAGGGGACCCTCCAAAGTCGACCTAGAGCGTCCATTCTGGACGCCTAAGTCGACTTGTAGGGGATAGGTGGACCTGGGACTGGTCCATGGTGGCAGGGGGCTCAGCCTTTGCCCTATTGTACCTTGGTACAATGGGGCAAAGGGGGACGGGGACCCTGGCAGGGCATAGGGGCAGGGTGGGCAGGGCTCTGCCCTGCCCTGTGAGGGGGCATGCCAGGCTCTCCCTGTGCCAGCCACCCTGGCAGGGAGGGCAGTGGGGAAGTCCTGGAGAGCTCTAAGTAGACTTAGAGTCGACTTAGGGCTACTCCATGTCTACACTGGCTTAAGTCAACTTTAGAAAGTCGACTTAAGCAGAAAGTCCACTTAAAAGTAGGTTTAACAAAGTTGACTTAATTTTTTCTTAAATTGACTTAAGCAGCTATTTAAGTCGACTTAAGGAAAGTGTAGTGTAGACGCAAATTAAATTAAGTCGACTTAAGCAAGCTTAAGTCGACTTAATTTACAAGTGTAGATGCACCCAATGGTATAAGGGAACGTGGTGTTATCAAAGATGGAGGAGAACTGAGGGCTGCCTTCTGGGATGGGGAGGGAAGTCTGAGATGTGTAAGGTTGTTGGGGAACATTTCCTCCTTTCGGCCTTTTTTCCCCTTAGCCTCTCCAGTTGCTCCTCTTCCCATTACCTATGCTTGTGACATTTGGTTCTCTGCCCCATCCCCATTTTCTTATACCCAGCCTGTGCCCCGCCCCCTGCCAGCTCTCTGACTCCTCTCCAGGCATTCTACACAGGCCTAGAACAAGCAGTGGGAGCAGAAAGAAGGCAGCAGGGAGAAGCAACTGCAGTTGTCTGACCACAGCCCAGCTGAACGCTTGAGAGCTGAGCTGGATGCAGGCAGGTGTGACCGGCCTCCCAAATGCACTTGGCAGCTCTGAGACTGTGGCTAAATCCGACAGAACTTGCATGTTCCAGAATGATCACTGGAGAGTTCATATACTAGGGGATTTCTGCTCCAAACATGATCAAACCTGCAATGTGGGACAAATTTTAATATTAGCACACTCATTTTATATCTAGGGAAACTGAAGCACAGTTGGAGCAAGGCCTATTAATGACACTAAGGGAAAAAATAGACATTCCCTTAAAGATGACTTTTCAAAACAGGCCATTATGCTACTTCCCCAGTACGCTACTTTACGCCATTACGTAAATGGCCATTACAGGCCATTACGCTACTTCCCCTGCAAAACCCACAAGTCAGATCACAAGAACAGACAAACTAGCAACAAAGAAGGTAGGACTGAGTGGGTTTTCAAACATTTTATACCCGTTTTTACTATTCTACTGTAAAAAGAGTACATACCCATATGTCTGGGCAACCTTCATTATAAATTAAAATATCCAGGCCTGGGAGAAAAAAGGGTAGGGAATAGAGTACAGGGGCAAGACTAAATTCATTTTTCTTCAGTCTGACCTATTATTGTGTCCTCGACCCAGTCTCTGTTTCTCATTGTGAAAATGCAGGCACTTTAGGTTAACTGTCTTAACCCTGCCACAAGTTACCTTTGCTTTTCCGTCCAGATCCCACACAGCTGCAGGCTTTTGCTAGGCCTGTGTTTCTCTGCCACTGTATCAAGGAAGTTTACGCTAGTCCCAGTGAACCAATATCACCTAGTAACCTGACATTCAATCAATCCCTGTACGTTGAATGGCTATGTGACATTATTAGCCATTCAGATTATTGGTATTCACACAATCACTAGCCATCTATTTCTTAGTAACTGTACAATAATTATACATATCTTTCTATTCTGATTAGCTACTGTGCATCCTTTTGGTGTGATGGGCTGTACACATGCAGATATCTGACAGTCATCACATTTCCAGTGGAAATATGCAGAGATAGGAGACAAATATAAACAAATGGAGGTGTTTGACTTTAGCTTTGATTGTGTATTTTGCATCTATCTGTGATTATGTCATGGGATTGTTACAATATAAATAAATATACAGCATTGTTAAGAACTACCTAGAGGTACAAAGTTGCAGGGATGGCTTTTAATGAATTTAATTTAGTACACACCAATTTTATGTTTAGGAGGGAAAGCACATGTGACGGGGGGAGGGGGGGAGAGATCAAGCAGATTCCATGTGGAATCCATATGGTCCATGTGTAATCAGAGTTCACCTCTGAAGCTGCGAGATGAGTCTCTGATCACTCTTTATTGAAGAATCCATTTGGACCATGAGTGGATCTACTCCCCTCGTGTCAGCCAAAGGGACAGTGCCTCATTTGATCCATTCTGGAGATTAGCATGAGATGCATTACCATGTGCGATTATGCTTGGCGGTCATGGCTATGCAGCATAATGTACGATGTTTTTTCAGACATGGTATTTGGAGAATTACTGGGATTTCGTGCAGATTAATTGGAAATGTCAGAGGGTAAAAATGTCATAGTTTACATACTGACAGTTCAAGAAAAATCTAACCTCAGGCCTCATTGACTCTTTGACCCTTAGTTTAAATTCCTCAGAAAGAATTAATGAATGTGGTAGATTGGGATCTAGATGTCTGTACTTTTTAATGGCAAGAAAAGCAACCAGCTTTTATGAAGCATCTTGTGTGGCGAGCACAAGTGATCTTGTAAAGATTAACAAACACAGCCAACATTTGGAAAAGTTCTCAGAGGAAAGGAGATGATTTCAATCTATTATACTTTGAGGATTGAAAGACTGGTGGGAAATAGGTGGACATAGGCCAAGACTGTAAAAAAAAATGGTGCTTAAGTTGATTCCCAAATCCTTATTTAGTCATCCAAATAAAAAGCCCTGAATAGCCATCTTTCATGATTTTGTCCTGAGTCTCATGTTTTTCTTACAGCCCCAGCTGCTGGAGTCAAGGGATTACATGGGACTCTTAGCTTTCTTTCTTTGTAAAGAAAGAAAGAAAGAAAGAAAGAAAGAAAGAAAGAAAGAAAGAAAATTAAGTTCTCACTGCAACCTGAAACTTGAAAATAATCAAGCTCTATATTAACAAAGGGGCCAGATCCTGTAGCCCTTGCCCATGCAAAACTCCCACTTATGACAGTAGGAGCTTTTCTGTTTTAAAGGACTGAAGGATCAGGTGCACTACTTGAAAATAAACAGAACTGACACAAAGGAGAAGAAAAGTACAGGTCACCTGCAAAGACTTTAGTCATTCAAATTTGGGAGAAGGTGTTCTAATCTTTTCATGATACACGAAGCCTCGTGGCTGAATTAAAATCCTACTGTTCAGTCTGGATGTTACTTCATTCTCAGAAATAAGAGCAGCTGGCCTAAGAACAGATGTCTCAGCCTGCAGTGATATAATACATCATTTAGCATGGCCATAAAACAAAGGAGGACATTTATTAAAAAGCTAGGGATGATGCTCAGTGTCCTGGCGTGGCTTGTGACTGGCCAGATTTAATTTCTAGTTTATAAAAATAGCAGATTTATTATTTTCCATTTTTTAAAATAAATCTGAGAAGTCCTCAAATTAGTATCCTCAGTGTGGCACATCTTGACGTAAATCCCATCTCTGAAAGCATGGAGTCCCATCTGGAGGTTGTGATTCCAGTGGTGGTGGCAGATAGATGTCTGGGGATCGCAGCAAGTTGCTAATGGGAGAGGGTCCTGGCTAGATCCAGGCTGGATGGGAGGAGCGAGCCCTGACATAGAAAAGTTAGATGATGGGAGGGAGTTGAAACACTGAGGCAAACTTGACAAAATCAAACATATCTATAACTACAGGGCTGGCACAGCATGGAGACAGGCAGTGTCAGATTCTTCACCAATAAAATAGGCAAAATTCATCCCTGGCTTGCTTTCAGTGGCACTGTGCCCCTTTATACCAGGATTGAGGGCTCGTCTTCATGAATGGCAGCGAATTCCCCACCATCAGATTGGTCTCCCTGATCAACTGATAGAGTCTGTGAAGACCTACTCAACCGATCAGGAACCCGATACTGGAAGACCACTCCTGCAGAAGGAGTAGCGCAGAGTCAGAGGAAAGGGGTTTCCTTCCAGTTCAGGCTACTAAAGACAGTGTGGTAAGTAGGCGGTAGGTGATTGGAGGGAGATACGCAAGGTAGTTCAAGTACTTTGCGTATCTCCCTTTGATAGCCTCTGAAATTGCGCAGCAGTATAGACCAGCCCTGAGCATGAGAGTATAGTTCAGTCTCCATGATCTACTGTGTCCTTGGCTTCCCAGCTGCTAATTGGTGTGGCGATTACTTACAACAGTGTGATATGTCCAGGTTTACCCAAAGATAAAAAACATTTTTCAAGGTCAGAATGTTAAGTCTTTCCTTTTCCAATGCATTTGGAGCAAGAAAGGGGATAAAGGAAGTCAAATAAAATTTTCATTATTTCATGAGAAAGCTCTTCTTGCACAATTTTGGGGGCCTGGTCTGTTATTGAGCACGCCTTTGGAATGTTGGTAGTTCTGCCTCTTTTCAGCAACAGGAAAAGTGAATCTGTGCAAGACACTGCTAGTGTATGCGCTGACTCCATCCGTTTATTTAGCATAATTCAGCCCCTTGTTAACTTTCTCTCTCCCCATAAAACCTATTTCTTCCTCTTGTAACCATCTCCCTTGTGATAAGTGGATAATTCCTGAACACTGCATTTTTCCTTGGCTAAAAGCACTTTGCAGACTATGGGAAAATACAAAATACGAAGAAATGAACATATGCTTGTAGTCGGTGCTATTTGATGGTATGCCATTAATGCATTGCTTGGGTTTGAAATGAGCTGTAAAGGTCCAGCTCAGCACAAACACCATTCAAACTCGGTCTCAGTGGCACTCTGAAAAAATAACAGCAACTTTAAAGGCCGTTGTGTGGCTTTGGAAATGAACATGCCACCCGGTATTGGCTTCAGTGGCTGTGTGAACATACGCAAAGCCAGTGTATAGCCCTGGACATTTAGTATTTCTCTGAAGAAACTCTTAAAGCAATTCAGTTTGTGGGGAATTCATCAATGGCTGGTGTTAATGGCCTGAAACGAGGTCCAGGGCAGCATCTGGGCCTTCCTAAGCTAGTCATTATACTTTAGAAAATGCTTTGGGCTATGTCGGGGTGGTTTCTCTGGCGTGTGTTATAGGAGGTGCACCATGTGTGTAGCTGAACATACCATCTCTGGTTCATCCTGACACTTCTATGTTTCCTATTTAAATAAACGACACAGAGGGAGGCCCTGCACTGGTCCAGGAGTGACAGGACTGATGGTTTGCCCTCCTAGCCTGTTCATTTCCATGTTTAAACTTCAGACATAGGTCTTGCCTGGGGCCTTGTGAATAATCATGCACCAGGGATGGACAGCTTTCTAAACTGAAATGTATATCTATTGTTATCTATTAATGGCTGTTAATGGTCATTCATTATGATGGTGTTTGACTCACAGCTGTCTGTCTCGGGCCAGTAGGAGTTAGGAGCACTGTGTGGAGAATGCATCTTATACTCCAAGCCACAGTATCTGGATAAAGTTTCTAAGCAACCAGAAAAGGATGACCCAGATATGAGGGAAATAGTTTCCTTGCCCTACCACTGGCTTCCTGTGTGACCTTGGGCAGGTCACTTAGCCTCTCTGTGCCTCAGTTCCTCATCTGTAAAATGGGGATAATAGCAATTCCTGGTCTTTCAGGTGTGTTGAGAAGCAGGGAACCACTATTATCCCCATTTTAAAAGACTGTGAGGTGCTCAGACTCTAGAGTGATGGGGGCCAGATAAAATTAGTAAAGAAAGACAGGCAGCTAGACTAAGAAACATGAATGATAGCCTCCCAACAGAGCCTCCATCCACCCACCTCTGGCAAAATAAATCCTGTTCCTAGTCACTGAAGTCCCTACTGCTGTGTAGCACTGCAGAGAACAGAGTGCAGCGATGATACAGAAACAAGATGAAGGAAGAGTGTGACAGGGTGCACTGTATACCCGCAATACAGACTTCCAGGTGTCCCTCTAAACCAGTCCCATCTGAAAATGGCCCAGCCTACTCCACTGAAAGCACCCTAAATTAATAAATTCATACCATCAGTTTTAAAGCAGAAGTCCCCAACGATGTCAGTGGAGATTTCCGCTTAAAACCTGACATAGCGGCCTGTAAGCAGCCCTTTACCTTGGGTTCCTTGACCCCTACTGGAAGGGTCTTCAAAGCTTGTTCAGTTTTGGGCCAAATCCCAAAATACTTCAATTGGGAAACATCTCATGTGCCCACTCTCCTCCATGGGCTAGGCTCTGCAGCCAGACCACAGCTCCCGTTACGCCCCAGGCTCAGGGACCCCCCACAATGCTCTGCCTCCCTCTACCAAGAACTCTGCACTAGTGAAGTCATGTAATGTTCTTATTCATTGCAGGCCTTGGCCGGCTGCCTCTGTCAAGAGTTACCGAAGAGGAAACATCCCCTTGTCAGAAGAATGTCTCAGCTTCAGCTTTAAATAGGCCCTTAACTCATACCTTTGTCTTTTTAACAGTTTTTGCCAGAATCCTGAAGGCTCCGGAATCCCACAATGTCACCTTTGGGTCTGTGGTGACTCTTCAGTGCATAGCCACAGGCATTCCCATTCCCACTGTCACCTGGCTTGAAAATGGGAAAGCTGTAAGTGCCCTTTTATACTGGTTCCAGAGGGTAGCCGTGTTAGTCTGTGTACAGCAAAAACAACGAGAGTCCTGTGGCACCCTAAAGACTAACACATTTCTTTGGGCATAAGCTTTCGTGGGCTGTAGTGTTGGTGGGAAGGTATCTGTGGGGTAGTGTGTTGTTCAGTGATGTGGTGGAAATATTCCTTGAGTTGGAAATGGTGAAAGTAGGCTTCCAGGTCATTGCAGAATTATATCATGTGCATAGGGGAGGTGGGGCAGAAAAAGAGTCTCAGAGACAAGACAGACTCTTCTGCTGGGTTGTATGTGTAGTTGGATAGATTTACAATATTGTTGGGTGAATCAAGGGTTTCACAGTTGTGGTTCCTTGTGACATGTAGGACCGTAGAAAATTTAATGCTCTTTTTCCTCTGTAGAGAAGCAAAGTGTATGGTGTAAATGGCTTGTCTTGTTTTCGTAAGGATCAGCCATGTGGAAGTTTGTGTGGAAGTTTGGCTTTTCATGAGAGTCTCCAGGGCTGAGAGGTCTTTCTTGATCTTCTCCTGTTTGCTGTACAGGATGCTGATCAGGTGGTTCCCTAATTTTTTTTGAGGGTGTGACCATCTCTCACCCTGTCTGTGGAATATATTGATCATAATGGATTTTTCACTTTCAGTCCATTTGATATGATGTCCATTTGTTTGCACAGCCCACGAAAGCTTATGCCCAAGAAATTTGCTAGTCTTTAAGGTGCCATGGGACTCTCGTTGTTTTTCCTTTTATACTGCTGACTAATGAGGGCTGGCATCAGGAGGAAGCATGATCTAATGACTAAAACACAGAATTGGGACCCAGCAAACTGGGTTCTATTCCTGTCTGAAGTGATGTGGTGGATCTCCCTGAGTCTCACTTTCCCACACTGTAAACTGTGGATAATAATACAGTGCCTTCCTGCTTCATTGGTATGTTGTGAGCAATCTGTTAATGACTGCAGAGGGTTTGGGAATCCTTAGAAGCAAGGCACTATAGAAGTGTGCAGTATTGTTATTTTCAGTGGTACTCTAAATAGGTCTGAATGTTTGATTTAGTGTTTTATGGGGCGTTTCTCCCCATTCCTTTTAATGATCCCTTTGACTGATAGCCAAATAGATCAGTAATAATAAGGGGAAAAGATGCCTGAAATGATGACATGCTGACTCTATTTACAGAGAGAATGATGGCATGGAACTGATTTGAGATGTTAGCGCCAGGTTGCTGTTCTTGTTAGTACAGAATGGTGTGGAGGGGACATGCCAGGATATATTAGAACACAATATCTCTGTAACAATCTGTCCACACAGAATATTCATAGGTGTATTGACTATAAGGCTAGATAGAACCATTGGGTCATCCAGTCTGACCTCCTGTATAACACACAACCTTAAATTTCACCCGGTTACGCTGGTAATATGCTCAATAACTTGCGTCTGGCTAAAGCATGTCTTCCACAAAGACACCCCATCTTGATCTGAGAACATCGAAAGCTGGAGAATCCACCACTTCCCTTGGTAATTTGGTCCAATGTTTAATCTCCCTCACTGTTAAAAATGCACGCCTTGTTTCTAATTTGAATTTCTCTGGTTTTAATGTCTAGTCCCTGTTTCTCATTCTGCCTTCCTACATTTGATTGAGGAGCCTTTCAGTGCCCAGCATTTATTGCCCAGCACTTACGCACCGTAATCAATTCAGCTCCCACTCTTCTTTCTACGAAACTAAACTGTTTGAGCTCTTCACGTCTCTCCCTGGAAGGCATTGTCTGCATCTTTCAAGTTATTTTGTGTTTCTTTCCTGCCTCCTCTACAATTTTCAACATCTGTTTTAAAATGTGGCCATCAGAAGACAGTGGATGCCTTATTCTAGCATCAGTCTCACCAATGCTATACACAGAGTAAAAATCACCTCTTTAATCCTACTCACGACCAACCTATTTATACAGCCAAAGATCACATTCACCTGCTTTTGCCATAGCATCACATTGAGTTACTTGCCCACTATACCGTACCAATCCTTTTCGGAGCCACTGCTTTCCAGAACACAGCCTCCCATTTTGTGGGTATGATCCACATTCTTTGTTCACAGATGAATACACTTTGGCTGTATGACTGCCCTGGCCTCCTCTTTATTTACCAAGCTTTGTGTCACCTGCACATGTGATCAGCATGGATTTCATATTTGCTTCCTGATCACTCATAGAAATATTAACTAGCTTCAGAGTCATTATTGATCCCTGAGGAATGCCATTAAGATACCTGTATTCGTGGATGATTCCCCACCAACGACCACTTTTTATGATGTCAATATTAATGTAGGCACTGCTACATGTGCAAAAAGCCTGTGTAAAATGGTCTCCACATCTGTGAACTGCCCCTGCTCATTCTTGCCTATCTGGAGGGAGTGCCCAGAGCAAAGATCAGGATAAGGGAATAGTGTCCTTTAGTGTGAAAATTAAAACAAGAAATGGACCCTCAGCTCTGCTTTGTGTTAGACAAAGCATGTTCTCCTGGTTCATGGGTGTTGTCCCAGGATGTTTGATCCAAAAGGAATGATACTGAACTTGCTGCCCCCAGGTCCCTAGGAAGAATGGCTCAGGAACCTTCTTCTCCCCATCACTGCACTGCTTAGGGATGCATGGCAGAACATTGCCTTAACCGCTTTGTCCTTCTGGCTCCTTGTTTAGCTTCTCATGTATCATCTTACCGGTTGTCAAACGGATTTTTCCTACACACCATCAATTCCTTTAATTCATCTTTAACTTTCACTAGTCCTAGTAGAGACAATTGGGTTCAAGCAGATAAAGGGTATCAACAGAAAAGAACAGATAGCCCATGTCCATGTGCAAATTTTGTCATCCACAGGGGTAGAATAGAGAACTAAAAGTGGATAAGCATAGCACACAAAGAAGCCTTCTTGAGGTCTTAATGACCTCTCTGCATTCAGTTTTTGGGCCGTATTGCACAACTGTTTTTAGAGCTGGGTTTAATACAATTTTGCAAGGACAAGTGACAATTTTGCAAGTGACCTTGCTCCAGCCCTGGATAAATGTCATTGGGACATATTTCTCACAGTGTAACTTTTTGGTGGCATGAGCTCTTGGTGATGAGCACTGTGCAATGGCCTAGAAAGTTAGGTAGCATTGTGGCACCTCTGTGGAATGGTAGCAGATGCTGGAGCCTGGTAGGTCAGTTTCCTGTTGGAGGAGAAATGAGTGAAGTGGGATCTGGGTATTTTTTAGTATAACTTTTTAATTTTACACTGTATCCACAGTCCTTGAACACAAGTGGTCACAAACAGCATAAAAGCCAATCACCTCTTTCCGGAATCTCAGCTCAGAGGCCATGGCCTGATTCCTAGGAAGAAAACCTGTCCCAAGGATTGACAATAATTACAGATTAAGGCAGACAGCACATTCTCTTGCTGCTTGCAACTGTTCCCCAAAAGGTAATAAAATCACAAAATTTGCAACAATGCATCAAAGATTGAACAGGGGCCTCGTGCTAAGAAAAAGATCTTGTAAAATGATGCCCAACAGCACTAGCAGGTGACTCCTACATGATCTTTCTAGTTGTGGAGTCTTTGGATCATAATAATCCCATATGCTTGCCTTATGTTTCATGTATTCAGTATGAATCCCATGCAGTCCTCACCATTCCAGTTTGTTCTCCTGAATTCTGCATGGTCCACTGTTGTGTTCTCCTGGATGCTGGGTGAGGCATGTTCTTATATCTTTCACACCCACTCTCTGCTGCTCTTATGTCTGAGATCATGCTCCTGTGCAGGAGTAACGGAGCAGCTAAGGCCTTGTACACACTAAGGTTTTTTGCAGATAAGTCACCTTGTTGTGTGAAAAGAATGCCACCGTCCACACTGAAAAACTCCTTATTGTGTTACAACTGCCCTGTTGTCATTCAATAGTAAAACCACCTGTGCAAAAGGAATAAGTTTTTTGAAGAAAGCCTTTTCCACAAAGGAGGCTGTGTGTACAATCAGTTTTATTCCATTTTAACAGGCCCCTGGAAATGTCCCAGAGTGCCAATCAAGGTCACTCTGGGACACTGAGCTGTCATACTTGTCAATATCCCTAATCTAACAGAGCAGGGAAGTTACAAGTATTGGAATATGTCAATTTCATTGCTCTGTTCCAGCAAAGAAATTGACATGGGGGCTGCTGCGGGGGACGGGAAGCCCCAGCGAAGCCATGGCGGATCCTCTGTCCCCAGCGGCTTGAAACCTCCCTCCCACCCCCCACCACCAGGGAACGGGGAGCCCAGGTGGTTGCTCCTCTTGGCACAGGGGACCAGAGGCAGCTGCTCGGGCTATCTGGCGGCAGCACGGCTGCAGCCGCTGGGGTTCCCGGGAACCCGGTGGCTGCCTGCCCTGCTGCTGGTGGGAGTGGGAGCCTGGTGCTGCTACCTGGCGTGGTGGGACAGGTGATGAAACTTCAAAGGAGAGTGTGTGAATGCTTCTTTGCATTAGAAAGAGAGCCGTATGGATGCAGGTATAACACTTTTCTTTTACCACAACTTTATTGTGGAACAAAACTCTAGTGTGCACATAGCCGGAGAAACCAGCAGAACCACAGAATTTCAGCCTTCTTTGCAAGAGCCTTAGCAAAAGCAAGATTCCCCTCCCACCCGCCCACTCCGCATCACTAAATAGGCCTCAGTATATTAGGAGCCTTCAGTACATGATCCTAAATGCCTGTTGTCCGTAGTATTAATATCTTTTCCCTCCTCAACTTCCTGCTCCTGTGCTTTGTGTGGTGATTTACTAGTGCCTTTGTTCTGTGTAGATCCAGTCAGTACAAACTTATCCTTCTAAAAGGAGGGTCTGAGCAAAACATTTGGCCTCTAGCCAAGGGCTGAACTTTTATGCTAATCTATTCCTTAACTTGGCATGGTTTGGGTGGGGGTCAGCTCTGCTCTGGCCTCTATGCCTGCAAGGCGAAAACAGACCCAAGAGGAACGCCTTCCAGACCACATAGCTTTAAATATGGTAAGGAGACCTTTGTCTAATGAGTGCCTGCCTTTAGTAAAATTAAACCAGGAAACAGGTGGAATTGAGCACATGTATTTAAAGACTGACTTGTAAGCAAGCAACAGCAAGTAATTTGAGGATATGCTCCCTGCAGTGTCTCTATTGTTAAAGTCTCTGAAGGCTGACCTGTAATTGTCCTCAAGTTTAAAGAGGTTGAAAGCACTGTGGTCATTAAACTGCCCTGGAACAGAAAAATGAAAGTTCCTCTAAACAGCAGCTGTCTTGTCTACCCAATGAACAAACAAAAATACTGTTCCAATTTTGTTTCCCTCGTGAGTCATGGCCAGATATCATTGGCCTGAACTATAGCTCTCTGTAGTACTGCAGGGGAGAATTAAGTTAAATACAAAGATATGGTAAAGCCTCTTCTTTGTTAGGTTCCAAAATGGAATTATAGAAGTTAAAAAAAAATCCTCCTGGAAAAATATCTTAAGCAATTTCTTTAAAGGAGGTGCTAGCGCTAAAGATAGAGATACATTGCACACCAATGCAAGAGGTGCTCTGACGGCAAGTAAGCCCTGCCACTGTCCTTTTTTCTGCTCTCTGATGACTTAAAAAGCTAGTACAAGGTGCAGCCAAACTGAGTATTTGTGACCCAACCGAGTTTCAAGAATACTGTGCTATTTGGAAGACGTGCCTTTAGTTAAAGATGTTTCCAGATATTTTCTATAGGCAAGACGATGGCAGAAGTACCACTAGATAACATAAATCATACCAGAACTGATTTCTGTTAATAGAAATCTCACTCCTAACATCACACTGGATAAATGATACTAAGAATGATCCCTGCCATGTGGCAATAGCCTTCTAAATATGGCCCAGCTTCTTCCGGTGGGCTCCATTGCCTCTCTCCAGTTTGATTCTGGCTCCAGAGACCTTCTCACTTGCTCCTTCCTGCTGCCTGACTCCCTCCCCATCGTGTCCGTCAGTAACCTGTGTATGTCTGAGTATTCAGCAGAAATTGAGAGCCACTAGCCATTAGTCACTGACTCCAAAAAACATGACTGCTGCACATCCCAAATCAGAACAGACCCAAACTGGGTTTGAGGTTTATTGTTATTTTTCACTTGATTTAAAAATAAACATGGTGCAACATGTGAAGGACCAGATCCACCAGCAATACAAAGAAGCCATAAATGTGGCTTAACCAGTCAGTTAAAGCAAGTTTGCAGCTGCTTTATGTCACTGGAGTATCACAAAAAATCCAGAGGCTGATGGCGAATCTGGCCCAAAATGGAAACTGTGAAGAAGGGACTGTCTGGTGATCCAATGCAGACCTGAGGAGCCAGTACAGGTTAGGGAGGATGGGTAGATTCTAATAAAATAAACACCAACACAACCTTTCCTCAAACCCTCACCCAAACCGCACAACCTTTCAGGAGTTATTCAGTTCCTCAGACCAAGTCTGGAAGCGCAAGGGCTAACAAAACACAAGGATGGGTGAATTCCTGGCCTCATTGATGTCCATGGCAAAATTTCTAATAGTTTCACAGGGAACAGGAGTTCCTCATTATATTTCCAGCCTGACTGCAAGCCGGGGTATGAGGAATCTCCCAAGTAAGTCTCTTCTCAGGAGATACCCGGTTCAAGAGTTAAGTTCAATGGGAGCTGAGGATGCTGGACCAAAATGTTGCAGATCAAATCATTCAGACAGTATAATTTAGCTTTGAATAGGCAACTATAGCAGAATACTCAATCTTTTGAAATTCAGTGATTATCGGCATATATTCCACTATGTGGTACATGTTACTTTGGGCATAGAATCATAGAATCATAGGGTTAGAAGGGACCTCACGAGGTCATCTAGTCCAACCCCCTGCTAAAAAGCAGGACCCCTTTGACTTCAGTGAGACCACTCCTGTATTTCAAGTATCTTGCTGAAGTAGGTTCCTGAAATGATGTTCCAAGAACTAGGTTTCTGAAATCATGACCGCAATTCCCATCATCAGCTACGCACAACTAGGATCCAGAAATGTCTCTCTTACTTGAATTATTCCTGATGGTTTGACAGCATCTCTGGCTATCAGCGGTGGTGTAGGCTAACATCTTTGGCTATGTCTACACTTGAAAAGTTAAGTCGACTTTATGAAGTTGACTTAATAAGGTTGACTTTAAGTCGACTTAAAGTGGACCTTATTAAGTCAACTTAACAGAAGTGGACTTAACTTTCCAAGTGTAGATGTGGCCCCTTTTCAACCTTATTAAGTTAAAAAGGTCCACCTAGGCACTAATCCACGTCTCCACTGGCTTAAGTCGACTTAATAAAGTCGACTTAAATGCTAGTTCGAATTAAAACGAGGTGCTATTAATTCGAACTAATTTTTCCTTAATTCGACTTAAGGAACAACTTAAGTTGACTTAAGGAAAGGCCAGTGTAGACACGGAGTAAATTAAGTCAACTTAAGCCTCCTTAAATTGACTTAATTTGTAAGTGTAGCTGCATCCTTAGTGATGTAACTCTACGGGAGCTATAATTTCAGTGAGTGCCAGGATTGTACCAACAGGAAAAAGATTAAGCATGAAATTATTCCAGGCTAAGATCACAGCTTCAAGCAAACTCATGGATTTCTGAAAGGGGCAAAGAGAAGCACCAAATCTGAACTCACTCTCATGTCGCTGGGGTGCGAAGTAAGAAAAGCTATCAGACCTTTCATAACATCAGAGCCAGACCACTTATTCTGTTCAAACACTGGGTGTGGTGTGGTGGTTCTACCCTGAAAAGAGATTCTGTTTGAGATTTTGACTTTTCGTCCTAATTTGGGAGAGGAAAATTTTCAAAACCTCTAAAATTCTCACAGGGCAGGAGAACCATTTCCCACCCAGCGCTAATCCTTGGCTGTTACATTCAATGAAACTCAGTGAATTCAAGACAAATTTATTCAGTTTACAAGTAACAAGATTTTCTCCCCAGCAGCCAGCCCTGCAATCTCACAGCCATGCTATGTTCTTTGTGGCTCATGTCACATCACCAGTAAAGAAACATGCTGCACTAGATTCTCAACTCAGTTACACCAGAATAGGGCCTGTGAAACTACAGTTTAGTTAACAACTACTGATGTAGCATAAAACAGAAAGGAATCATATTCTCCCTGGCATTGGATCTTAAGTGCTAGTGGAGTTAAAACATGTGAGGCTTGTTTTAGAAAGTGTGGCTCACCCACCCTCTCAGGAAGAAGCTCACTAAAGATGTCTCAGGTCGGGCACTCCAAAAATCACAAGTGACTTGAGACTCTAAACTTGCGTGTGTCTATAAAGGCAGCTGATCCGAAGGTGTCTGTAAAGATGGCGGATCCAAAGGTGCTGTTTTTATGCAGTCTTTTCTGCCCGTGCCATACTTTTAACTCACCGCCATTTCAATCCACTTGGTCCAGCTTTTGCTTTGCTGTTTAAATAACTGTTCAAAAACAAAACAAAACAAAAAACCCCAAATCCAAACCCAACGCATTGTTCTATTCTTTAATCTTTAGGTTTCTGCAGGCTCTATAGTGGAAAGCGTGAAAGACAGAGTGATTGACTCCCGACTGCAAGTGTACGTCACCAGGCCAGGCTTATTCACCTGCATCGCCACTAATAAGCACAGCAAAACCTTTGACACTGCAAAGTCTGCAGCGACGATCAATGTGTCAGGTATGCCCGAAAGAAAAGGCTGTTATGCAGCATCTTGCCGCCCAGCATTAGTTTTCTCCTCCCAGGTGGAAGGGCCTTTGGAGGATGTGAAGGGCTCTACTTAATAATATTTACAGTGGGTTACAGTTCATCAACAGTGAAAGCCCCAGCTGGGTTAGTTCCTTGATATATCATCACACTTCAGAGACTGGCACAGCTTACTTGCTCTGGCCGCACATGCCATGTCCCAGAAGTGCTCTGTAAGCTCATTCATGTGGTGCAGAAGTGGCAGCAACGACGCAGTATTAATATCACCTAACAGGAAAGTGAAAATACCTTCAAAGAGCTTCTAGCATCTTGCTGCGATCTATCAAAAAGCTTTGTGGCAGAATGGGTTCCCCTCCTCACAGAGTGGGTTTGCAGGGCAATGCAGCTACTCGTCATAGAATCATAGAATAATAGGGATGGAAGGGACCTCACGAGGTCATCTAGTCCAACCCCCTGCTAAAAGCAGGACCACTCCCACTAAATCATCCCAGCCAGGGTTTTGTCTAACCGGACCTTAGGTAGCATTTTTTAATTGAGTTGTGCTTTTGGGAGGAGACCTCCTATGATGTGCCCTGGAAAACTGGAGGTATGAAAGCAGGGAGGAAGTATTGATCATTGCATGATAAATCGAGGCTCCCAATTCATTCCTGAAATTGGCACAGTTAGTGAGATCATTTGTCCCTTCCTTATGCAGGATTTGTTAGGGGTGATGAGAAAACAAACCAAGAGAATGTGTTGGGCTTGATAGCAGTTACCATAAAACCCTGAGTAAGAGGCAATGTGTAGTTGTACTGCCCAAAGAAGAAGCCAGTCCCAATTCAGTCCAGGGTTCCCCCCTTGCTCCAGGAAGGAAGTAATCCCTGTCAGTCCCTTAGTGGGAGCAAATTTCTTCTCTCTCTGTGCCAGCTCAGCTGTGCTTGCTGGCATAGTGTGAGGGGGAAAGGTTGCACTCCATTCATTCCTGACCCCTGCCTGCTAGCTCTGTTCCTAGCTGTGGATGCTCTTCCCCACATGTTGTGCTGGTATTCTGCACAGGCATAGAGGGGGAGCCACAATTTAACCTTCAAAGGCCAAAGCTCTACATTATATGGACACCAACTGCAGATTTTGCCTGACCTATCTCTTCCTAATTCACTCTTCTTCCTCTTCCCAATTCACTCTCCTTCTTCTCTTCCCAAAACACATCCAGGAAGGTAGGTCTTGGCCTCCCCTTAGAATAGTGGTTCCCAACCTTTTCAGTAACACGGCACACTTCAATGAGATAAACAACTCCATGGCACACCCACTTTTTTCAGCTGAATTGATTGTTCATATAAGTCATATTTGCTTACATTTACTATGGTTATGGTTTTACTAGAGAGGTTTGCAACATAGTGCATGCAACAAGCTAAAGAAGAATCATATGCATTAATGTTTCAAATCCACCAGAAAAAAATACACGTCATCTCAATTTTGCCCTTTGGCCACCTGTGTTTGGAATGTTCATGATTTAGAAACAAAAGACCAATACCTCGCTTTTAATTTGATGATTAATTTTCGTGAGTTTTATGAGTTGTAATTTTGGTTGGATAGAATATTGTTTAAGATGAAACAATGTTTGTTTTACATTGATTTTCATTACCATTGTACAAAATTTCATGGCTCATTTGGACAGTTCTCACAGCACACCATTTGAAAACCACTGCCTTAGAAAATACAAATAGTGACAGAAGAGAGTGGGAGAACATTTCCTATAGGAATCTGAAGTTTTGTGTCCAAGAGGAATGGCTAAAAGGTCATTGACAAACTTTTCCCTTTCTCTCCCAAACCTGGCCCCTGTTGCGGCTGGAACTCATGCCTTTTCTACAGAATGGAGGTAAGACAATGCTTTCTGTCTGTTGAGGGAGGCTGAGAGGAGATGAATTATGAACAAAGAGGGTTTAGTTATATATTACCTAAACTAATGGATAAAGTGTATTGAGAGGAAGAAGTAAGAACAGCATCTTGAAGAAGTTTTCATATATGTAACACTATTCTCATTGCACAAGTAATTACTAGGAATTGGCTTCTAAACAAATTAGACTTCTGTTTCTAATACAGCAAATATGATACATTAAGAAAAGTATTTACAATGTATTACTGAGCAATACACTCTCAGCCAAATTCTGTTCTTAGTTACACACTTGCAAGTTTTTTGACTTCTTTATGTTGCAGGCATGACAATGACAGCATAATATGCCCCCATATGTATCGATTTAACACATGAATTTTAATCTAATTATTATTCTTACACATTTATATAAGATTTAGACAGCTATTCAAAGCAATGTGAGGGGTGAGCAAATCAGTTTGGAATGGATAAAAGAAATAACATGGATCTATGCTCAAAGGTTTCATTTTTTGGTAAGTACTAAAAAATGTGGCTAGCTTTAAAAAAAAAAAAAAAAAAAACAACACATTTCTGCATGCTCTGCTTTCAAGTGGGACTGGGAGCAAAACTCCAGGATTAGCCTGAGAGCTGGAGCACGATCTAGTAGTTCAGGGAACTGTGACTCATGAAATTTGGAGGCTGGTGGTGGCTTGCCACTGTGTTACTTGGTGTACATTTACACTACACACTCCTTATGGCAGCATACATTGCATTTCCCCCCAGCATGGATATAAATAGCAGGGTAGACAGTGAGGCTTTGCTTTGGTGAATAGAGTAAAGACACCCCTGATGACTCTCTAGTCTATATGACCAAGCAGCGCCTCCCCTATCGTCACTGCTATTTTAGGCAATGTCTACACTTGCAAGTTAGGTTGACTTAAGAAGGCTTAAGTTGACCTAACTTAGTCCCCGTTCACACCAGGCTTTCATTAAGTCGACTTAAGAAATTCCTTAAGTCAACTTAATGAAAGCTTAAGTCGACTTACTAAGAACTGCTGGGTAGGTCGACCTAACCCTTCTTTCGGTCAACCTAAGCCCAGTGTGGATGCTTAAGTCCACTTTAAGGGCAGTTAGGTCGACTTAAAGTGGACTTAGTCCACATCCATGGACACCACTTTGTTAAGTCGACTTAACAAAATCGACCTAACTTTTCCTAGTGTAGACATAGCCTCTGTGCTCCAGTGATGGAATCTTTCCCTGACGTAGGAAAAGGTTCCGGCAAGGGGAGGCAGTTGGGGAAGGCTTCAGTAGCTTCCCAACTGAAGGGAAAGACTCCAGCAGTGGGGAAAGGCCATTGCAGAGAGGAGGCCCGGGGAGAAGCTCTGATAGTTTACCCACTGCCAAAGCCTTTCCCCAATGCTTACTCCCCTGCCAGAGCTTTTCACTGCCATGTAGCTACCCACTGCAGTGTGGACATAGCTTTCTTTACACTGTGTGGGTATCCTACACACTGCTGCCGCCGGTGGTGATCTTGAGCAAAACTATTAACACGTTTGTGCTGTCTCAGTTGCCTCATCTGTAAAATGGGGATGATCAATTTTAGCTATGACCAGCCTCTAGTACTCTATCTCAATTAATTCACCATTTATTAATATCACATATCTTAAAACATCTATCAATTATTACCTTGACAAGCTACTCACAAATGGAGTCTTCATATAAAATGACTGAAAATACTGTGGCGTACTCTTCGCAGTTACAACCAAGGCCTATGTCTACAGTAGGAAAAGTTGGGTCAATTTTTGTTAAGTCGAGTTAATAAGGTCAACTTTAAGTCGACTTAACAAAGTGGACTAAGTTGACTTAACTTTAAGTTGACTTAGTCCACTTTGTTAAGTCGACCTAACCACCCTTAAATCGAGTTAATAAAGTCGACTTAAGGGTTACTCCACGTCCACACCATCCTTAAGTCAACTTAAAGAGTCAACTTAAGGGTTAAGTTGACTTAATGAGTGGTTGTTATAAAGTCGACTTAAGCTTTCATTAAGCCAATTTAAGGAATTTCTTAAGTCCACTTAATGAAAGCCTAGTGTGGATGTGGCTTAATTTAAGTCGACTTAAGCCTCCTTAAGTCAACTTAAATTGCCAGTGTAGGCATAGCCAAGGAATATTAGAAAATATTATGGGAACCTCGTTTGAGATTTCCCCTCTGATTTCCAGAATGAACTATTTTGCGATAAATTCAGTTGAGCCTTTTCAAATTTCTTCATCATAGTTGACTGAAGACTATTTAAGTCCCTCTGTCACTAACCATAGAATCCGGCAAGTTATTCATAGCTGTAATCCCTATAAATCTGCAGATATCCACGGACCATTTTTGTGGATCAGATGCAGATACAAATGGTGTATCCACACAGGACTCTATTAATAGCTGGTCATTTACTCTGTGAATTCAGCCCTCATATTCTCTTCTCAAGTAATCCATGAGCGTAGTTCAGTTTTTAGCATTTGTTATTCAGCGTTATTTGATGCAGGTTGTGTGTGTACCTCTTTCAGTCCATGACTCTGCATAGATTCTTTTCGGCGACTGTTCCTCCCAGCATTTGCTATTCAGAATTCACTTTCTGTACCATGTGACTAGTCACCGAATGAACACGTTATTGTTTCTGCTCTGCGACTAGATGACTAGGTCTGGGCTCTTTAATTTCGTTTTAAGATGACCACACGTACGCAATCTTCTCTCAACACCAGAGAAACATGATCGTAACACTGATTGCTGCTGTCAAGCTGCTCCTTCGGGCCTGCCATAATAGTAATTGGTTTCACAGCTGAGCACTACAATCCTATGCATGCATGTCCCCTTTCCAGCTTTCTCTGGTTAAGGATGTGGAAGACATCCCTCACCCTCTAAACACAAAAACAATGGTTTATAGAAATTCATACAAGTGCCTGCCATGTTTCATACTACAAGAAGCATTGCTTCAGTGTAGTGTTAGACACCACAGTGCTGATTAGGAAACTGATCCTCCATACCTTCTTTCTTGGAGAGGCAACAGCTTGCCAGCAGATGGAGCATTCATGCGCTTAGGCTGACTGAGGTGAGCAGAAGTCTCCCGGTCACCCATTGAGCCTGCATAGGACTGTTGTAGTGGCAATGATCAGTGCTCCCATCATTGATTACTTTTCTTTCAGCAAATTTGAAAAAAAACCAAACCCAAACAACTTTGATAGTGACCCAAAAGCAGTGCAACTAGAAATGAAACACGGCCAGAAAATGGCATTAGATTGCTAGGAACATACCTGACTGTCATTCAAATTAGAGTCAGAAAAGGCTCATTTAGTTGCCTTTATCTATTCCCTCATCATTGCTGCTTCAGTTTTCTCAAGGAAAACAAAGAGCGCACACACACACACACACACACACAATGGGTAATTTGTAGAGGGGAAAGAAACAAAAGGCAGATGTACAAAGAGCTCCACTGGCTTGCCCAGATGGTTTGCATGTTCAAATTGAACTCCACAGACTGAATAAGCAGCAAGGACAGCTGCAGCCTCCGCCCCCATCTCTCTGCATTTTCATTGCTCTGGTTAACATCAAGGCAGACGTTCCCGTGTGTGTTCATACAGCGCTCCTGCTGTCTACCTGCTCTTGGTGGGATGACTCATGAAGGTGTGGATGTCTTCCTCTGAAAACTAAACTCCACATGACAGCAAAACCTGGAAGTGCCTCAATCAGCTCCCTTGAAATAAAGCCGTTCTATACAATAATTATAAAACCCATAAATGATCGTGTTGTCTTATTATACTTATTCAGTATTAGGTCAGCCCTTTCTGCTTCTGGTTCACAGATCTGGAATCCAGAACTGCATCTGAGGAAATAGCGGAGGAGGGTTTGTTTGAATGTTGGGCTGTGGTTGAGATTGCCTCTTGTCACACCCAAATCACTTTGCCCAGGCCTAATTAGAACTTCTGTACTAGGACTCCATGCACAGCTGTCCCCTGGAGTACATGCATGCACATTCCAGACTGAGTGGAAATCTTGTGTTCTGATGGTAGCTGATTCCTTAATGGTTATATTTGTGCCGCTCCTACTTCTTCTGCCTAGTTAGCCTCATAAATACTGTCTTACTAATGAAACTATGCACTGCTGTACATTTATTCTTGTGTATATTCTCTCCACCAGTAGACTGTACAAGGGAGATACAGGCTTCTGCAGCACATACAGAGGTGAGGTGTGTAGTGCTATCTTGGCGAAGGATGTTCTTGTTTTCTTCAACTCCTCCTATGCTGACCCAGAGGAGACCCAAGAGCTGCTTGTTCACACTGCCTGGACTGAACTGAAAACGGTGAGTTCATTCTGCCACCCGGCTGCCGAGTCTCTGCTGTGTAACCACATCTTCCAGGAGTGCAATCCCTCAGGCGCTGGACCAGCTCCAAAGCCCATGTGCAGGTAAAAAAAGACATTGACCAGCTGGGTGGATTTCAAAGTGGGTGGGTGGGGGTGGGAGGTTGTCCAGACAAGAAGTGGAGGTTGTAAAACTATTACCTTTTTAATGTTTAAAACAGTATATGTGTAGAGCATTTTTTGCCACCGTTTCAGCTTTGAGGAACATCTGCACATGGAGGTTCTCATCCCATTTCCGTTGAATTCAATCACAAACCATGTACAAGAAAAATGTCAAACAATAAATTAGTGTGAGAGAGAAAGAAATGTGTGCTCTGTTCCATTGCACTTACATTAAAAGGTAGCTTCTGGGCCTATCCACAGCTTATTATACCTTTGCAAGTACAATTTGGGATACTTGGCCTGTTAAGAATGGGGATGCCAATAACTGGACTGGATCTTGAATTCTGTCTTCCCATCTGAGTTGCAGGATACAGAGTCTCTGGTTCACTGACTAGGGTATTTTAGTATTGTATTTACCCGCTTTCTATCTTTTAACTGAGTTTTCTTGGAAAGAGTCATCTCGCAAACAGAAGACGACAGCGAAAATGAATCCGGCTCAATTCTGCCCCAGTTACAGGGGGTGCAAGTCTTGTTAACCTCAATAAGTCTCACACCCAGATAAACAAGGACATGGCTCATAGGCCAGATTCACAACTAGCGAAACTGAGCATAGTCCCATGGAAATCAGTAGAGCCGTGCTGATGTCCACCAGCTAATGATCTGTCTGCATATCTTTTGCACACTGTTAATGCAGTGTTTGTCAGCAAGCAATTGATTTTGCATTTCACTCTTCTAACATGCTGTAGGGAGCATTGCCTTGCTGTAAAGGATCTCTACTGTTTTAAGGAGTGGCTCTCAATGGAGGAAAACTCCCAGAAAGGGATTTACAAACCAGGATTAATGCTGCTCACTCTTCCTGAGTGCCACAAGCTTCCCAGCCTGCACCAGGACCCCACGGCCTGCACCAGGATTCCATATTTCGGTAAGCAAGAAGTCTCTGGCAGGATGCACAGTTGCTGGGCTAACTGGAATCAAGACTTAGGAAGAGTGTGGCGATGAGGGGAAGACCTGAACCCACTTCCACTGAAGCCAGTGATTGATCAGGACAGATTATGCCCTAAGGATGTGGCTGTCTTCCTCCCCAAAGAAAGGGGATTATCAGCCATCACCACGGCAGTGCTGTCCCTTGCTTGGACTCCATAGTAGAATCTCCAGAGTTCTGGGGCTCTGTCAACTGGATGGAAAGGGGATAGCGCATCCACCTTCGAGTCAGCAGTAAACACGAATAGACCCAGAGGCTGTAACAGCTTTCCTAAGGAGCTCCTGTCTGCAGGGGAGCCTTTTTAAAGAGGGATACCAGAGCAGGAGGATGCTGTGATGTGCTTGATAGTGTGAGTCAAGGGAGATTAGGCAGGTACAGGAACACCATGTACTTCACTGGAGACCCATGGGGTATGAATAAGCACTGGATCTGGCCCATGATATCTAAGTATTTATTAGACTGTAGCATGTCAAACCTTCTCTGACAAGGAGGAAGACACTTGTAAATACCAAATTTACAAATAAAATTAAAATGGATAGGAAATCAGCTTCCTAGATCTCTATCAATGTAACTGGAAGATCCTCTGGAAGGCAATTGTAGCCTAAGTTGCTACATCTCTAGTTGTGCTTTCCCTGTGTTTAAAGTGCTAAACTCCATGCATTAAAGAACAATAGCTGCAACAGCTGCTTGTTTATTTGGTCTGATTCTAATGCGCAACCCACCCCAAAACCAGCTACCCTATTTTCGAAACTCTGGCCTCAAAAATGATCTAGTTGCTCAAACCACTTTCGTTAACGACAGTGTCATCGCTTTGAGTAGTGTTGTATTCACAGAGAAAGCTGTCTTCGGAGGGCTGCTGGGAAAGAATGTTTTCCCACAGCGTGAGAGAAAACTGAGAGCAGCTATGCCATTGAGCAAAGATTTCAGTTAGAATATCTGTTGCTTACTTGTTGCTTGTCTTTTCTTTTCAGATTTTAAGACAGAAAATACGACCAGTAAGTAGATTCCTTTCAAGGTCAGAACCCGAGTTCTTGACCTGCTCTATCTGTTTATGTTGCCAACTCTCATGCTATTTGGGGAAGAAGAGGGTTTTTTTCCAGCCCCACTGGCTGGAATTGGGTTATTACCTGAAAAATCTCAGCTTTCATTTAAAAATAAATTAGCTCTCAGGCTCAGGGAGAAAACGTGATCCCCAAACATCTCAAATACCAGGAGGCAAATAAAAAGAACCAACAGATAATTCATTTTTAAATGTTGTGATTTTTTAAAAAGCCAATCTCATGATTTTGGGGGACCTTGGCTTGTGGTATTTGAACATGTGGTGTGGGGGACTGGTAGCTCCAAAGATGTATCATGTTTAAAATGTTTGCAATATACTTTTTCATTATGGTGAGGCAGGATTTTTGCAGCTGTTCCTACCTTTAGTGGAGCTTTTGATTTGATCACTTGTGGTGGTCTTGCCTTTGAAGAAGATGAATGTGTGTATACCACTGTTTAGTGTGATGCCAAAAGTTCTTCAAAAAGAGTGCAAGTTAAACTCTCTGCTTTGACTGGTTAGCATTGCCACAGAGGAAGGGAGAAGAGAGGAGTTGTAAGAAGGGGTGGAGGAGAGACAGAGTATAAAAGAGAAGGGAAAACCCACAGTCCTAATCTCTTGTACTTTTGTTTTTATCCTTGGGAAGTGCTTAAATGCCATAGGCAGAGGCGGCTTTTGGGGTAGGCGAAGCAAGTGCATGCTTAGGGCCCCCAGCTGTAAGGGGCCCCCTTGCCTGCCCCAAAAGCCGTGTCTGCCTTGGTTGGCAGCAGTCGGAGGAGCTGGCCCCTGTCCTGGGGTTGGTGGTGGGCAGCTGGGGCTGGCAGTGAGCTGGGGCTGCAGGGGAGAGGGGCAGAGCCGGAGATGGCAGCGGGGAGCTGGGGCTGGTGACAGGGGGCCCCTAGTGGGCCTATATGGGGCCCCACAGGCCTATAAGGATCCCCTCAGTGTGCCTTCGCCTAGGGCCCCCAATAGCCAAAGGCTGCCTCTGGCCAAAGGGCTGTGCACCTTGGTACAGGCAGGAAAAATCAGGGAGGTAAAAATAGGTTTTCAAGATAATAGTGTCTCTCCCTCACCTTCCCTCCAGATTTGGCTTCGAGAATCAGCCATCCAAATGCCCAGAGCACTTCCCTGTCACAGTTTGTTGGGAGAGATTGTTTAATTCATTACAGCTGCCCTAGTCCTGCTGCCTGGAGACTGTTCTTGCATTTAAGGCATACATTGGCAGTCATGCTTCTGCGAAGACTGACTGGGCGTGCTTTCAGTCAGGGTTTTTAAATGCTGTGGCAGGTCAGAAGAGGGACTGCATAAACATGCTACGCTTTTTGTTTTCTATCAATATTTTCAAAAAATGACACCTGATTCAGCTGATCTGTTCTTAACCCTACAGATATAACTGAGCAGATACAGGGGGCCAAGTAAGATTGTAGTGGTTTTTTATTCCAATACCTTTGCCAAGCCCATATAGCTATGGGAGAGTGAGCTGGATTGTATTCCAACTCATGCCTCATCAATAGAGTTACTGGTAACTAAATCCCAAATACAGAATCTCTGTTACTACTGGCTCCTTTCTATGGGAAACCTTCCTTATGAGCGGCATCTTTGTTTCCTGGTTTCTCATCACCTTTAGACAAACAGCAGGAGCTACTTTTTTGCTAATTGCTTCCATCTCTAAAAGGTTGCTAGAAATTGTCTTCCAGACATTATGTGATGTTATTTCAGATGTGTGAGGTGAGTACTAAATCAGAGTGCAGGGGTCACTGTGGAAGGCTTTGATTTTTGGCAAGAAACAGGCTAATGCTTTTCTGGCATCTGGGTGCCAGATCAATCATTAAATAAGTTTCAGATGTTACTCACCTTGCCTTTGAAAGGGAAACTCCTAAAATATGCACTCTGTGCTGCCAGGAAATTGTCATTGTAGGAGCTGATATGTGTTTTCTTTGCTTTGCCAAGTATGTAATGCAGGGAGCCCTGTATGAATCCAGAAGTGTTTGGGGCCTATAGAAGAGGAACTATTATAGTAATTGAGGCATGGAATGCAAGATATTAAGGGATATGCATCATCTATGATGTGTTGGATTTACTCTAGTAGAACTACTTCCATTGGTGCTTTTGAACTTGTACAGCTACTGTAAGTGGCCACCCTAAATATTTACACCTGCCATCTAACGATGAATGAACGGTATTTATCATACAGACCTAGGGATGGGTCAGCTTGTTCAGACAAAATAAGAGTCCAAACCTTTTGCCCCAAACTCAGACTGAACCCCCAAATTTTTTTCACTCTGTTTCCTTATGTTTTCCCTTCTCTGCCGTTGTGGTGCCTGGCCAGGAATGAAGAAATGGTGCTGAAATCCTGAGAGACAGATGGCACTTCCAGTCTTTCCAGGAGCAGCAAGTTCAAGAAATCTTGCCCCTAAACCTATTCTCACAAGATTTCCTGGCCAGTTTATCTTCAGAGTGGATAAGCTTTGGATACCAATCTGAACTGTATTAATTCTTTATTATCAGTGTGGGGAGGTATCTCCTGCAGTGTCTAAGGTTTGTCTTCAAACACTCTGCCCTGAAGAGCTTAAAATGTAATAGGACAAGCCCCACATATTTGGTGGAGAAAAGGGACGTAGTCACATGGCCTGAATCTCCCCATTGAAGCCCGTGAACATTGCTGCTATCTTGCCTCTCCAAGGGCTTGTGAACTTAAATCTCTCAAGGGCTTTCGCAAATCTTCCTCTTTGTTCATTAGAATCAACTTCTTCCAGTCAGACAGGGAAGCCTTCTGATGTACAGTGTTGCATTTAATTAAACATTTCTAAGATCAGTCCCTCTTTTTGTTGTAAACTGTATGTGAAACAAGGAATAACTCATTTGATATTCCGTGTGCGCAAGCACACACAAACAAATCTAGAAGGAGAATCCTAGGCTGTTTAGAGTGGGGCTCTTCTGCATTTCCTGTGACAGGAGGAGTGAATTGGGTAAATGGATGGCTGGATGGACAGAATGGCTAGATTGGAATCTGAACTCATGTCACAATGGTATAAAATTGGAATAACTCCACCAACTCCCTTGGAGTTGCACCAGCTTTATCTTCATGTGGCTGAGTTCCAAATCTATTCCATGGTGTGGCAAGAACTGTAGACTATTTGTCTGGCCTTCTTAATGTTCTCGAGGTACAAGTCGTTTTTACATTTTTGATCCTCTGTGCTAAAGTCCTTTGTCTCACTTTATTGTTAACACGGTCTTTCCCCACAGCAACTTGCTACAAAGGTAACGGCAAGTTCTACCAAGGCTCTGTCAACGTCACAGCCTCTGGCATTCCTTGTCAGAAGTGGAGTGAACAGGTGAGCATCGGTTTATTCAGCTATACAGTAAGGGTTGAATTTACCGTGTAATGCTGGGCGAGCCAACGGAGCATAGCAGAGTTAGGCACCCAGAAACTCGGTGGAAAGAGGGCCCCTACTGATGAAGACACCTCTGAAAATCCCAGCCTACCTATATGATTGTGGGCTTACAAAACTAGAGCCCCGCTTGTAACTGAGGGACACCCAGCACAGGGGAGGGGAGTAGGGGGCAATGTAATCTGCAATCTGTGTAATAGCAGTGTGGTAGGCATCTCCCCCAGCATTAGAGCAACCTGAAAGCTAGTTTAAACAATGCCAAGGACCCCAAAGGGCTGCTATGGCAGCTGCAGATCAGCTGGGGATAAAAAAATCCCGCTCCTCTTCCATGGTCCATCTACCATCATCAAGAAAAAGGAAGATGGTGGCACAGAAGCCACAGTGCTATCTGCATGCTGATGAAAGATCTGGAACAATCATTCTCTGCCTGGCACTCAGGCTTAGGACCAGAATGCACTATGCAGGAGGGCCATCTATATAATAGTTTTTTTCCATAATATGTACAAATAACAGGAATAAAATCCCATTTACTGAAAATGATCCTGAGGTGGCCAGCAAATTTCTCAGGCCCAGATCCATAAAGCTATTTAGATGTTTAACTCTCATTGAAATCCATGGGAGCTCAGTGGCTAAATACCTCCTGGCTGTAGAAACAGAAAGGGGGCAGTTAAAAGGTGGTGTGTGTTAGCATTTCACCATCATGGCTCCCTCAGGCAAGATGCAGACCGTGCATGTTTCTCTGCAAGCTGTTGCAGACCTGCAGCTGTCAGCTGTTTCTAAAAACATCTGGAGGAAGCACACGCTAGAAATGCTAAACTAACTTATTCCTTCCCACCAGGTACCCCATTTGCACAGGCGGACCCCTCAAGTTTTCCCAGAGCTGTCAGAGGCAGGAAACTCTTGCCGTAACCCAGGAGGCGAAAATGAACGTCCCTGGTGCTATACGAAGGACCATTCTGTCACCTGGGAATACTGCAGCGTGCCTCTTTGTGGTGACGGTAAGGAAAGCAGCTAACAGTTTCCCACAGTGGCTGTTTGTTGGAACATCATGAAACACCGATCCACAGACCGTCATACTCAGGACTGTCATATCCCAATAGTCACCATAATAATTCTGATAATTGTGCCAATTGTCTTTGGACTTCTCTGGGAGCAGGATTTAGCCCTTAATGTTCAGAGTGCTTTACAAACTACCATATTTACACCACAATCCAGCTGGTAGAGAAGGGGAGATGAAGATAGTAGAGGGATCAAGTGACTTCTTGCCAAAGGCCACTGAGAAATCCAGGTCAGAAATCCAGATTAGAATTTGAGAGTTTCTACCTCACAGTCTTGTGCTCAGGCACTCATTTCTATTATTCACAGATTTCAGGATCTTAAAAGGACCATCACAGAAACACTGTACTTTTCAAAATGTACCTTAGCAAAGGTCACTTTCACCATGGCCACTTTCACTAAACAGGAAGTAGAAGCATTATAAGGCTATATAGTGAACCAAAGCTATGTCCCTTTAGCTGCTCTTGAAAAGAAATGAAGGGAATAGTCTGATTTAGATTTCCTTTTAGCCGTGGCCATTACATGTACAGACCAGCGGATTGCTAGCATGGTGTGGAAAGAGCTAAATCAATGCTTATATGTATATTCATGGGGTTTTTCTGGAAGCTATAATTAAACTAAAAAGTTTAAATACACTCCCACTTATCAGATTGTTTTTCATAACTTTTATGTGTTTCTTTGGTCCTTATCAAAGTTATTGGGGTGAAAAAAGGGTTTCTTCCTTTCAAAGGACTGTTTCCTGTATGATCCTGCTATGAAGTCACACTATGAATTTATGGTATCACAATAATTTCCATGAAAAGTGGGTGATGTCAGAAGTACCATTACCAAAAAGCTCTGTAGAATTTCAGAGGGATGGGACCATTGTTTTTGTTTTCATTACAGGATCTTTACTACAAGGAACAAAAAAACCAAGTGCAGAAACCCCCAATTTGCCATCTTTCTCCCCTACATACTCCATGACTGTCATCATTTCTATCATCTCCAGCTTTGCGTTGATAGTGATTCTCATTATTGCTGCACTTGTTTGCTGCCGGAAGCGAAAACAATGGAAAACCAAAAAGAGGTAAGACTTAGACCTATAGATAAAGCCATGTAGGACTTGTTCCAACAAATTCAGATTTGACATGGGGCTTGGAATAAAGATTCCAGTACTCATAGAATTCAGATTTAAGGTGGGAACTTATATTGACCTCAGGGAGGTCAGGTTTCCCATTGTATGGGCAGAAAAAGATTAAACTGATTAAACTAATGAAATCCACCTTAGATGTCAGAACATTTCTTCTTGACTGACAGCTTGATTTTTCTTTCTTTATCTGTTTCCCTTTTAAGGCAGATAGGGCAATGGGAAATATTAGCTTGTACATTCTTCAGGGCAGGGATGTGTCTTTATACATCTATTCAGTATCTGGCCCTCTGGAACTTTAGCCCTCACTGGGACCCCTGGGCACTACTTCAGTACCAATAATACATTAACAACCACAAATAATGCAAGTTAAAAATTCTCATGTTCTTCCATGGGACCTAGTAACCAGAGCAAAGCTTCAGCAGCAGTCTGTTAAATCTGATAGTCTGTTGGTGCTTGTCCAGTGTTTCAGCTTTTCTTCCCATTTCCAACTGAGGATAGCAGTGTTTCATCTGGAACTCTCATCACACTAAACCAAGGAGCTGGTGACTTACGTACAGTACAAGTAAGAAAGTCACATGAACAGTAGCAAAGTTCATCACTACATGGAACCTCATTTGACCTGAGGGATCACATGACAAAGAATGGAAATACAATACAATTAAGCAGACCATTTTCTTTCATTCTGAATAGCAAACAATTGTTCTAGTTTCTCAGGCAATTAACAGATTAAAGTATCAGTTGCTCTGTTCAAGTTTAACCTAGAATGTAAGAATTTGCTATCCTGGGCCATTACTAGACAATCTAGATTTAGGAAACTTTCCTCATTGGGGTGATTAGATGTGAAGTATTCAGTAGATACTTGAACAGGGATAAGAACTGAATGATCAAAGGGGATAAAAAGGAGCAACCCGACCCACTCCCAACAAAACAAAAGGAATCTCTGAATGAAATTCCTTCTGTTTCCAAGTGTTGCACTACAGATTTTCCATGGTGAGGCTTGAATGAATATGTAAGAAGTTATGTGGATATGAATGTGGTTGAAGATAATATTTGTGGGTTTTGTTCCTTCTCAAAACTCTCATCCACTTAAAACCAATCCTTCAGCCCCTATCCTACTATTTGGGCAGGTTTACCCTATCGCCTAAGTCGATCTAACTTACATTGCTCAGGGGTATGAAGAAGACACCCCTCAGATTGACGAAAGTTACAGCACTGTCCACACCAGTACAGGTCTCCCACTACAGTGACGAGATAGCAAGTGAGAAAAATCGGGACAGGGGATGGGGAATAATAGGTGCTTATATAAGGCCAAGCCCCAAATATCAGGACTGTCCTTATACAATCAGGACATCTGTTCACCCTATCTCCCACCAACAAAGCCTCCATGTCTCGTTGAGGTGGAGTAATTATGCCAATGGGACAGCACGCTCCCGTTGGCATACTGTGTCTTCACCAGATGTGCCACAGTGGTGCAGATGCATTGATGTAGCATTTCCAGTGTTGACCTGCCCATTGTGGTTAACAGTTTAGACTCTTTGGGGAACAGGCCAGGAGAGAAATTTCCAGGCACTAAATTCCTTCTACTGTCAAAAAGAATGGATCATTCTGAAAGAATGCTAGCATTAGAAACTTGAAAATTTCCAGCGTGCTCTGCTGAAGGGCGAGAATAGTGCTTCCAGGATACCATCACTATTTGCTGCAGGTTCTCACGTGTTAGATCTCCTTTCTCTGTATTGTTCCCCAGATTACTCATGAGCCTGTAAACACTTAACCACACAAGTAATTCTGGCTCACAGGAGTAGTTCTATTGAAACTTCTCATGTAAGGACTTCTTCCATAGCAAACTTGCTGGATTGGCCCCTGACCTGGCAGATCGACATATTTAGCCTACATCCCTAGAAATAACAGGCAAACTGGAAATGCCACAGAAACAATAAGACAATATAAAAAGACACATGGTGGTGCACAGCTGGCAAGAAAGGGTCAGGAAGCAAAATGCCATGCAAGCAGACTATTCACTGGCAGGCAAAGATCTCCATGTTACGGGGCACCATGCTCACCCATCACAGATACTTCCCGTGAGCAGTTTCACAAGGGTGTGAAGGAGCATGTTGGCAGGAGGAGAGTGGGAATGGTGGAAGCAAAGGGCAGAACATGAATGACATGCTATGGCCTAGCAGCCATCTTCAAAGATAATCACTCCTGCAGCAGCAGGGAAGGTGGGATGTCCGTGCAAGGATGGCAAGCAACTCTGTATGGCATGAAGATGCCCTGTGTACAGTCTTTCTGCACCTCCCTTTTCCAGCCTTCCAGAATCAAACCCCAAAGGAGGTGAACAAAATGTTCTCTTCTTAGAGAGTACCTTACATGCTCTAACCCCCTTATCCATCATCTCAGGGCATCGCAAGCCCCAGCGTTAACAACTCTTCCATCAGAGCTCCTCCTGGACAGACTACATCCTAACCCCATGTATCAGCGCATCCCCCTTCTCTTGAACCCAAAATTACTCAGCCTGGAATATCCAAGAAACAACATAGAATATGTGAGAGATATTGGAGAAGGCGCGTTTGGAAGGGTCTTTCAAGCAAGGTAAGAGTCCTGGAAGACAATAACATCCAGCTAGAGTTCTGGAAGCAGGGAAATATGTGTTCATTTATTGCAGTTACCATGGAGAAATTAATTGTTCTAACCAAAATGAAACATGTGTGTGTGAAAGTGTGACAAAACTGAACTAATTTACTCCTGTTGTTTCCCACTTTCCATTGTTATTTGGTAAAACATTGTCACAGACATCCATAGTTCTCTTCTGTACATTAAAGTGCCTCAGAACTCCTGTTAATCCAGTTGAATGTAGCAGCTAAGTTTATGACCTCAATAACTTTGATTGTTTTTACTGCAACTAGTCCATTGTGAAATTCTCTCAGAATTTCAAGTTTAATTCACTGTAGCCACTAAAAATCAACGTTTGCCGGTGGTTACCCACCACTGCTGTAATCCAGCAGTAAGGCCCCCATCCTGCAAAAATCCCCTTACTTGCTCAGTGGGACTTTATTCCTGAAATTGACAACAGTTTTTTCTATTTGTCAAGAAACCTGGTCATAGGCCATCAGATCTCGTAGTCAGAAGTGGAGTCAGGCCTCGTGGTCAGAGTCCAAATGTCTTAGACAGAGTTGAAGTCAGGAATCAAAGCTAAGGGTTGGAATTGGAGTCAGAGCCTGAATGTCAGGGCCAACTTTCAAGGCAGAGTTGGAGCTGGCTGGGAAAAGGGTTATCAGGGTTGGAATTGGAGTCAGAGCCTGAATGTCAGGGCCAACTTTCAAGGCAGAGTTGGAGCTGGCTGGGAAAAGGGTTATCAGGGTCGGAACTGGAGTCAGAGCCTGAATGTCAGGGCCAACTTTCAAGGCAGAGTTGGAGCTGGGTGTCGGACACGAGGCTGGGAAAAGGGTTATCAGGGCTGAAGCTGAGCCATGGAGAAGCGTAGCAGGAACAGGTCTTGGTGAGACACGAGCAGAGTGAGGCAGAAAATCCGTGGGTGGGTTGATTGAGCCAGTGAGTTACTGCTGTTGCGAGGCTTAAGAGCTAGCCTGCTGGCTTCCTCAGCCAGCCAGGCAGGGCACCCGTCTGGCTTCCTAGCTGGCTCGTTAGGGTGTCAGGCGCACTGAGCAGGTACAGCTGCTGGGCTTTGTGTCTGACATTCGGAATTCAAGGAATTCAGAACCAAGCCTGTTCCCATCGACTTCCGTGGGAGAGGAGGGCATTCACTCCTTTGAGCATAAATTGTGAGCAGCGAGGTAAAGCTTCACGTTAGTTACAAGCAGGCAGGATAAAAGGATAGAAATAGTTTCCCGCTGCTAGTCACATGAACATTAATTATGCTGAATGTATTGGTTTCTCTAAACGTTTTCAACAATTTTAAAGTGGGATTTTCAGAAGTAGTTTCTAAATGAAAACTCTCTTGCTCCAGCAGAGTCTATGGGAAAACCCCCTTTGACTTCAGTGGGACAAGATTAGGCCAATGATGAATGCTTTTGAGAATCCCACTCCCAAATTGCTGAAAGAAAGTGGAAAAGCTGCAGCGTGAATTTTTATTTTGGTTTCCTTTCCTCTTTCCACAGTTAGTTTCAGTGGTGATGTGTTTGTTGTGAGGGATGAAAGGAACATGACTGATTAATGAGGTTATATCTGGAGTTGTATTAGAGAAACAAAATGTACATAATGTACATGCTCATCAGCAGGCAGGTGGGCCCACAAATTTTACTTGTGGGACAAGTCTCACTGATTGCAAAGTCAAAGAGTTCCTCTGACAAGTCATGGTTGCAAGAACAGATATTTTAAAGTTAACGGTATGATCATACTCTACACTGACATGGATAGTTATATCACCGGCAAGTTTATTAGGAAACGCATTATCTAGTAGGTTAAATTTGTTAGCGTGAGGAAATACCTCTAATGGATGTGAGGGATTTTTGTCCCCCCAAAGGGATGTTTGGAGGAAGTGCACATTTATTTATACAGACAGTGTTAAAAATAACGGTTTAAAGGGCACACAGCAGCAAAATCACAGATGCTTAGCTTATGATTGATTGTTCCCTTTGATGGCTAAACTAGATGAGTTGAACTTGAAGCAACAACAAAGCACATTGAACCATGCTGCCGGATGCTGAGTGCTGCACTGGTGAGGCAAGACAGCCCTACATCAAATGTATCTGTCTCGCGAAGCCCTACACCCAGTGTATCTGCCAAGCATCTAGATTTAGAACACACGGGTGCATCTCACCGAACGTTTTATTTCACACTGCGTAAAATTCACCCCTATGCAGAGAGGCAGCAGAAGGATTATGCCCCACTTGCGCTCTATTGTGAGGGCATAGGCCATCCCTGTGTTATCTCTCTGCACCCACAGAGAGGGGCAGCTATACAAGGCAGTTAAAGCTCTATGTTTAGTGGTACACAGACACTGGCCTAGGTCCTCTTGACTTGGGTGAATTTCATCCATAGTGAATTTCCTCAGAATATTCCTCAGCTTGCCAAATTCCAAAAGCAATCTTCAATGCTTTTTTGCAATTACTTGTAATAAAACCTTATATTTAAAGAGAAACAGAGAAGAGGGCAATGCATATGAACACAAAATGGAAGCATACTGCACTTTGGGAACGACTCTTTGCTTGATGGAGAAGCTCCAGTCATCCTGATTTCTGCCTAGGGTTCCGCTATATTGTTGGTATTATCATTTCACTCTCACTAACGTCTGCATCTAGATTTCTCCAGAAGCCTAGCAGGTCCTGGGCAATGGCTTGCAGCTGGCATTGGTGGACAGGGTTGGTGGATAAAAACGGTGGTTTTGTTAGCTTCCAGTACTGCCAGACCCACATCTGGATGGAGAACTAAAGCTACCACAAGAGAAATCATCTTTTTCTATTCTGAGAAACAAACTAAAATGCACTGGTTTATGTATGTTAATGGATGTCTCACAGTAAATTTAGTAAGCTTCTTCTTTCTCCTTGTATAATATTTCATCCCTGTAAACATAGTTCTACACACAGCGCCAATATCTCTTTGCCAGTTGGCTTACTTAAAATTCTGATTCACTGTTTACTTATTCTTGAGTGAAGCAGCATGTCAGAACAGGAAGTGACTGGCTGTTATTTACTGGCTCCTTCAGAAAGACTGCCATTTTTATGAAGAGCCGTCTCCTGCAGCAGGAGTTGTGGATTACCAAGTCCCTTCACATCTGTCTTAAGAACAAGATCAGTGGCCAGCTCAAGTCAGTCCTATAAGCAAAGCTGTGGCCAACTTAGCTCCCAATAAAAGTAGTTTTGAGAGCTATCTTAGGCATTGCTGTTACTCATCTGGTAGCTCTCGAACCACAGGGGTCTCAACAAACAGACAGCATGCAGCCTTCTTCTTGAGTATGAGCTCAGTATGGCCTAGAACTCTGGGATGAAGACCCTGGCCAGCAACTTTAGTCCTCAGGCACAAAGGGCTTCTGCATCCTAAGGGCAGAGCAGCCATAGCCACACTGACAGACTCAGGGCTAACTGTGTCTGCACTATGGGTCAGCTAAGAACCACATCCTACCCTGTGCTGCTCAAATGCATGGTGGGCAGAAGGCAAAGGTAGCTTTCTGCACCTCACACACCATCATGCACAGACAGCATGACATTTAATCCAAGCACTAAAGAAAGCACTGAGAAAGATCTGCTAGTGACAACATCCGTTGATGCAACCCGGTCCCTAGGAGGGAATAATCCGATTTTCAGACTTGGAGACTGAACTGCTCTGTTTGATGTCAAAATAATTTTTTTCCAAATTCTGCCCTGGAAAGAACATCTCTGTGGAGTAGAGGGCTCTGGCTCTATGCTTCCCTGCTAAAACTGTTAACAAAGACATTGATTAATCGCATATCATCATGATTTTTGCAACATGGATCCCTGTTTGCTAAGAATTGGACTGAGAGATCACAGAGTGAAACTCACCCGTGTGCCAAGCGCATGCACTGCTCAAGTCCCACTTAATGTACACTTTCAGGATTTAAGAGGTACCTAAGCTTATTGTCGGCCTCTGCACAGGGGTGAATGTTTCACTCAAAAGAGCACAATGTGAAATCTGTGCACTGCCTCTTTTTCTTTTCCATATAAACCTTTCTAGGCTTCTGATCAGGTGTCATGAATCCTCGTACTAACCAGAAGAGATGAGCCCCCTTATCATTCTTACATTTTCATTACCTACCAAGGTCTACAGATCACTCTCCCCCACCCCCCAAGCACTGGAACATGCGATAGTTCCTGGTACATTAAAAGATTCTTGTTCCTAATTGCATTGTGGAAGTTCTGGTACCCACCAGAAGGGGCAAAAGACATTCTGTTTTAAGGAAAAACAACAGAGTCCTGTGGCAGTTTTAAAGACTAACAGATTTATTTATCGCATGAGCTTTCATGGGAGAAAATCCCACTTCGTCAGACACTTTGAAGATGCTTCTTCAAAGCGTCTGACGAAGTGGGATTTTCTCCCACGGAAGCTCATGCGATAAATAAATCTGTTAGTCTTTAAAAGTGCCACAGGACTCTGTTGTTTTTCTACAATAGACTAACACGGCTACCCCTTTGGAATTTGCTTTAAGGAAGGCAGTTGTAGAGAAAAGGAAAAATGAGTTTTATTGCTCCTGGGTTCTGGATCTCAAATGGCAAACCATTCAACTGTAATACTGGCTGCACTGGGAGATTTCTTTTTAGATGGGCATTTTGCCATTCTCTGACATTTGACAATGATGTGACCTTTATTGTAGCCAAGAGCACCTGCTGCAGGGCCATCTGGCCAGAGTAGGTGACAAGGAAACTAGAAGTTTGTTTTGGAAACTAGCACCTCCCATGGCTACTGAACAGTAAAGTAACCTGACACGTAAGCAATGGCAGATCAGTAAGTCAGGTGTAGTAATGGAACTCGCAAAAGGGTGCTATCTTCTACAGGCAATCACTGGCTGAAGCCAGGAACAGTGTGATGATGTGGAGGGCTTGACTTCTGTTTCTCCATGGGCAGGAATTTTCTCGGGTAGTAGAACATACATTGTCCCCATAGGTCTGACTGATTTTTAAAGAGCGGAAAATTCTAGAGGAGATAGCCTATTTCAGCAAAACAAACCAGGAATCCCGGGACACTTTTAAAGACTAACAAATTTATTTACTGAATAAGCACTTTAAAGAGTAGAAAGCTACTTTGCATTTGGAATAGACATCCCTAAGTTCTTGGTAAGCTTAGGACCCAGCACATCTAAATTAAAAGTGTTAAGGGAAGGGTGCCCCATGGATAAGCAAAAATATTCGTGGCTATTATTTTTATCAAAATGGTGGCTAGAGGCTCCAACGGAGAAGGAGGACACAACGGGAGACAATATAGCCTAGTGGATTGGGCATTGGGCTGGAACTCAGGAGACAGTGTCCCCAAATTCCCAGCTCTGCCACGAATCTGCCAGGTAACCGTGGGCAAATCACAGCAGTGCAGTATGCCTCAGTTCTCCATCTGTGAAATGGGGATAATGATACTGGCCTCCTTTGTCAAGTGCTTTGAGATCTACTGATAAAAGCGCTTTGTACCCATAGTGCTACTATGCTGGGCACCATAGTTGGATGAGACAGTGATTTTCCCGAAGTGCCAAAGCAACACTGGGAACAGAACTAACTCCCAGCCTCGTGCTCTAACTACTAGGCTACACAGCCTCCCAAGCTGAAGAAGTCTTCAGTTTATAGCATGTTACAAGAGCTGCACTTGGGCGGGCTTGTGAGCAAGCAAAGCTCAGCAAATGCTACTGTCCTCCCAAAAATATTTAAAAGGTGGAGCTGGCAAAATGTGCAGGAATGACGACGCAAGGGGTAAAGTTCTCAGATTCCCACAGAATACACACATCAAGGTCTGCAGTAGAGCTACCTTTCCCACACACACTGAACAAGTGTCCTACACTCCTGCCAAAGAGGTGGAGTGGATTTGATCTTCATGCTCCTTCAGTCCTTCGCACCTCCTGAGATTCCCAGCAAAGCTGCAAAACAATTCCAGTTGTGGGGCACTGCTTTGAGACTCCCCTTCTTTTGTCTGTGATTTCTAACTGGAAATGGGGCTCACATAGCGTGTGCCACAGCTCCAGTCCTATTTCGAGATTCTCTTTGTGTCTCCTAGGGCTCCTGGATTGCTTCCTTCTGAGCCATTCACGATGGTGGCAGTGAAAATGCTAAAGGAAGAAGCCTCGGCAGACATGCAGGCTGATTTTCAGAGGGAGGCTGCTCTCATGGCAGAATTTGATAACCCAAATATCGTCAAACTGTTAGGTATTAAAATTCTAAGCTCTTGGGGTATGGTCTTTCAAGGAATCCATTTGTTGTCATCTTGGGTCTAAATTTTAAAAAATGTTATGCACCAAGGTTGTATGCGCAGGATTCGAAACTGCAAATTAAGCGATGGGAACCTGAAAATTGTGTCTGGAAAATCTTTAGTTTTTTTGTACATGCCACTGAATGGCTTTTGCATTCTCTATTGTCACACATTTGGATATTTAGCTCATCTTTCAGCAGTGGTATCAGCCATTAACCAATGCCATCAGATGATTCCTCCGTCAACTCCCTGTAAATAGCTTTGGCCTTTGCCATCTAGTTATCAAATTTTAGTTCGTATCAATAGGAACTTTGCCAGGGAAGTTATCCATAGTGCAGGAGTTCTGCAGGCAATCTGGTTTCATGATAGCTGATCTAGTGTATGTACTTCAGCAACAGAAAGGAGGAACAAGAAGTGCCCCTAAACTAGAATCAACTTTTTGTTTATTGTTAACACCTTGGATAAATTAGGGAAGGCCGAAGAGACAGAAATTAACAGATTTTGTATTGCAAGGGTGTGGGGAAATGGCCATGCTGTTGAACACTATTTGACCTATAAACTTTTCACATGCACTGCTTTTTCTCACTAGAACCAGATGTTATCATGTTAGGAAATGCAGTCTGTTCTCTCTCAAAGAGTCAAGTGTTCGGTCACTGGCTAGAATTTCATATTTCGCAATAAGCCGTACCATTGACTGTGCAGTCATAAGAATGCCATAAGGAATTGTGTATGGTTTGAATGCTGGTTGCACTGGTTTTCAGTTGCTGGCAAGCAGTAGAAAATTGGTAACTCTTGCCTTTTTGGCCAGATCTGAAATGGGCTTACTGTTATTTGTTTGATAAAATGGTGTTAATCATTTGGAAATAATTCATTCTTTTATTCATTGAAAGCTGAAAAAACAAAACAAACATACAGAATAAAGAATCTGGGCGGGATCTTCAAAAGACCTCAGCATCCCATAGTTGGCATTGAAAATAATAGCTCCTTCAGAAATCTGGCCCTCGATAAATAATAATTCGCTTTCAAATTCAAAGCAGTATTTGATAATCATTTTTTGAATCACATACCTAGGTCTTCTCAGACTACAGTGCTTTTTTCTTTAAGACACAAAATATACTCAATATATTTTGATAATATATTTGTCTCCATTTCACTCATCTGGTTATGAATTTGATTGACAGAATAGTCATAACTCCCAATACATTTAAATATTTACTCTTAACATGGAGAATTTGGTTTTTTTCCAGGAGAGGTGTCACAAGGTATTTGGTGAAAAAATTGAAATTGGTCATGTGCATTCCAAGGGGCAAAAACATGATCTTTCAAAAGGAAGTCTCAAGGGGGAAAAAAAAAATCAGGATTTTTTTGGAAGTAGCTCTAAAGCTTGGTTTAAGAAAGGTCTACTACATTAGCTTGTAAGCTGTTGGAGCACGGACCATCTGTTCGTTCTGTCTTTGTACAGTGCCCTATAACACAACAGATTCAATGGCAAAAACTGTTAATGTAAATTTGACCAAGATTTGGTTCTTAACAATCAAATAAAGGCATCCAATTTTTTTTTATTTTGGGATGTCAAAACACAATATCTTTTTTCCCCCTCTCTTGGGAGTTTTACTTTAGAAGAAGATTAACAAAGGATGTCAATGAAAGTCAGTGAAATTTGAGGGTCTACTTTGTATTTCTGTGTTTGAAAAATCTTCTGTAGTTTAATTCCGTTTTGTCATACAAAAAAAAAAAGATAGTTATTTTCTTGTTTTCAGGGGTGTGCGCCGTTGGGAAACCAATGTGTCTGCTCTTCGAATACATGGCTTATGGGGATCTCAATGAATACCTGCGCACCCGCTCGCTGCGGAACCTCTGCAGCCTCAGCCATAGTAACCTTGATGCGAGGATCAGGCTCTGCAACCCCAATCCATTTGCTCTGGTCTGCACTGATCAACTCGGCATTGCCAAGCAGGTGGCAGCTGGCATGGCCTACCTCTCAGAGCGCAAGTTTGTGCATCGGGATTTAGCCACCAGGAATTGTTTGGTGGGTGAGAACATGGTGGTAAAAATTGCCGACTTTGGCCTCTCAAGGAACATCTATTCGGCCGACTATTACAAAGCCAATGAAAATGATGCCATTCCCATACGCTGGATGCCCCCAGAATCCATATTCTACAACCGCTATACAACCGAGTCTGACGTGTGGGCCTACGGGGTGGTTCTGTGGGAGATTTTCTCCTATGGCATGCAACCCTATTATGGGATGGCTCATGAGGAGGTGATTTACTATGTGAGAGACGGAAATGTCTTGTCTTGCCCTGACGACTGCCCTCTGGAGCTGTACAACCTGATGCGCCTTTGTTGGAGCAAGCTGCCTTCTGACAGACCCAGTTTCGCCAGCATCCATCGCATCCTGGAGCGTATGTATGAGAGAGCAGTGGCTGCTATTCATGTCTGATGCATGTACTAAGGCATGACATTTCATCCTCATCCCCTGCCCTGTTCCTGATGACAACCTGAATAACCTTCAGGTTGAAAACCATGGCTAGACTCTGGTAGTAGGTCAGGGAAACAGTCAATCTAAGCAACACATCTGGCCCAGTCCTCAGTCACAACTCCCCAGCTAAATCCAAGGGGAGTTTTCTGAGTGAGGACTGGAGGGCTGAGCCCGGTACATTTAATCTGCTAAACCAAAAAGGGAAAGGGGAGAGACTGGGTGTGCCAGAGGGGACGTTTGGAAGTGGTGGCTGCATTAGAAGAGGACAGTTTGCTGAGAGCTGAAGCGACTTGTTCATCAACCAAGGGGCAAGTTCTCATTTTGTGTTTATAAACAGAATTTGTGTCTTGAATTATGGAACTAATTTGCAGTAAAGCGACATGGACTCCCTCTAAAAGCAGTGAGTTCAGATCTTATTACTGTAAATTAGTTCAATAGTTATCGCTTATTATTTCTTAGGAACAAATAAAAACACGCCCATCAACATAAAACTTTCTGTTGACCTTAATTTCACTGTCTTCCCATTCTTCCCTGGCTCTCCTTATTGTTCCATTTTCAAGTGTTTAGCTTTTTCCCTTTTTTCGCTTCCATTTTGCTTGCAAATCTCCTTTTTTAAAATCACCTTTTCCAGTTTCCTTTAATTATTTTTGGTACATAGTCACCTTTTTAAAAATTCCTATTCTTTATCCCATTTGTCCTTTAATTTTCTTCTTCTCTCTGACACTCTAAGATAACATCTACCATACAAGGTCAGCCTTTCAGATCCTGCATCGAACAATGGCCAATACAGATGCTATGGAGGAAGGTAAACTCTCATAACAAACATAGGCCAAAATTTTCAAAGTAGGCTACTAAAGTTAGGTTCCTGAATCAGTATCTTGATTTTTTTCAAACATGCTGGACATCAGCAACCACCACTGAAGTCACTGGGAATCTGCCTGAGTAAAGCTGAACATAAAAAGAGAGGACCAGATAGCTCCTGCTGCTCCCCAGGTTTGCAGGGATGTGTGAGGAAGGCTGCAAACCAATGCCCTGGCACAGGACAACATCACTGCAGTCCTTGAAGCACAGAGACTGCTTCCCTCTATGTATCTCCCAAGAGGTCGGGTCCCACCTTGCACTTCTATGCATTGGCTGGAGGAGCAGGGCAAACACATAGGAGAGTGTAGGCTGCTAACAATGGGAACACGCCTGCATGCCGGGTTACTTTGGGAGGAGTGCTGCATCTGCAAGGTGGGATTCCTCCATGCACTCCAGGTAGGGCAAAGTGGTTCTATGCAGCTTCCAGGAAAGGATTGGACCTATCAGGATCAAGTGAGCCCTTGGTAAGGACCTTAGTATTTGGCCTAATGGAAAAATCAGTCCAAAGATGAACACTGGAAAGCGAAGAACAAAATGAATATATTGGCAGACCAAGCAATCTCAGCACAGGGAAGTGTTCAAAATGAGCTTCCAACTCCAAGTTGTTTCATCACATTGTCTGCCAAGGGCAATCTGGGCGATAGCTCCAACCAGAACAATGGTTACACGCGAGAGTGTAGGATGGAAATTTTCTAGTCCCTTTCTGTCCCAATGGACCTTGTTAAGCCCTTATGAAATACTCTGTTTATCAGAGAATTCACTAAGAAATGGATTCATTCGTTTCACAACCCATCTGTTTTGCTGTGTGCACAAGTCACACTGCAGTGCTATTCTGGTGAGGTTACAATCTTTGTCAATGCATACTGGATCGTTGTCTAAGTCGTGTTAACCTTTCAGGTGTAAGTCCCACTTTCATACACCTCTGTGGGAGTTCATGGGTTCCATATGGAGCAAAGGAGCAGGTTTAGGTTCTAACCCCATTCTCACTAAGGTATTTCCTGCTTATACACTACAGGTGCTCACCCAAAGATTTTAGATGCCTTGGATCAGAAGTGGTGGTGTTCAAATCTAATCTCCAGGAATGAGGGTGGGATTTTCACAAGCACTGTTTGTTGCCTGGTTCTGCTCCCGTTGATATCACTGGTGCAATGCCTTCTGACCACAATGACAGCAGTCAGGCAAATGCTGAGTGCTTGTGAAAAAAAAAATATCACACCCCAGATTCATCGACCTTATGCAGTTTCATCTCTGCTTCATTACATAGCTACATTTTCTTATATAACCATCACTCAAAACATTTTGGTTTCAGCCACTAGAGCTTGGCTTGGTGTTTTTAAACCACTGCTGTTTATTCCAGCCAGACCAGGAGCTCACTGATACAGAAACACCCCAAAGAAACAAACTGCTTCTTCTGGCCATAGGAGGGAGCTGCAGGCCCTGCTCTGGGATGCTGTGATGAGAGTGTTAAAGCACCTGTGAATGTGGACACAATTATCAACCCTGCCCAGGGAAGTGCCAGAGCCACTGTGTGGAGGGAGAACCATTTACATAGGTCGGTACATTAATAGAATATCAATCATCACCTCTGCAGCAGCAGAATTATCTGCGCTACTTATATGGCCTTCATTATCATAGTATTTGAGCTCTTCACAATCTTTAGTATTGTTTCACAACTTCTCAGTGAGCTAGAAAAGTGCTCTTATCTCATTTTACAGTAGAGCCACTGAGGCACAGAGTCCACAGAGAGACTAAGTGATCCACACAGCTTGTCTGCTGCAGAGCAAGGACCGGTGCCTGGTCTCTTGAGACACAAGCGAGTCCCCCACCTGCTGATCCATCCTTCCTTCTCTGAAAAGGAAGGGTCATCTCCTATGTTCCCTCTAAGCTGTGCAGGTGCACAGCCACACAGT